>APFE030564677.1:0-13494 GCA_000404065.3 Pinus taeda | reverse complement strand
AACCATTCGAAAAGGCCCTCCTTTGCTTTGAAGGCAGTCTTCCACACATCAGAGGGTTCGATCGGTACCTGGTGATATCCTGACTTCAGATCAATCTTGCTGAAATATTTTTCCCCCTTTAGTTGGTCCAGGAGGTCATCAATCCATGGGATTGGGTACTTATTAGGGACAGTGATCTTGTTCAGCGCCCGATAGTCAATACAGAGTATCCAAGTCCCATCCTTCTTCTGTACCAACACAATTGGGCTCCCGCAAGGCGATGAACTCGGACAAATGTGGCCTTTCTGCAGCAGCTCCTGAATCTGCCTCTTGATTTCATCATTCCCCAGAACGGAGCACCGATAAATTGGTCCATTGGGTAGCGGCGCACCTAGGGTCAGATCGATGGAGTGCTTGACCTGACAGTGCAGAGGAATCCCTACGGGGGAGGTGAAGATGTCCTCGTACTCCTCCACGACCTTGTCCATCTGTAGTTGTCATGCAGAGGGGCCCTGTCTGGAGGTTGTGGCCACCGACTTCTTCTTTCCTTGAGGGCGTATCGTCAGGAAAACAAATTTTCCAGTTTTGGAAATGAGCTTACTGCATTTTTTTGCAGTAATCAAAGAGATGGCAGTAAGCGGTGCTACCTCTGGTATCATGTACAATTGATTTCCCAATGTAATAATAACAGCACGGGGCCTTGATTCATACACAACATGTCGCTTCCACAAGTATGGTTGTCCTAATAATACATCACAAACTTCAAGGGGAGCAATGTCACACAATACCTCATCTATGAAGGGCTTCATGTTTTATGGAAGGCGACACTGTTGGCTCACGCGAAGATCCCGTCCTTGGTGCAGCCACCCGATGGTGTACGGTTGTGGATGTGCCATGGTTGGTAAGCCCAACTGCTTCACGACCTCTACCGAAATGAGGTTCTTTTGGCTCCGGTTATCGACAACGAACTGTAGCGGGGAGCCCCTTACCCACATCTGGGAGTGGAAGAGACGCTCCTCCTCCTGTGGATCTTCAGGTTCATTTTTCTAGATCTTAGTTGTAGCTACAGTGGCGTTGGGATCCGCATCAATGATCTGCTTCCCTTTGTCATTCCCCTTGTCGGGTTCTGACTTAGAGTCGGAACCTGCATCCGATTCTGAAACCTTTAGCTCAGCCACTAGTGACTACTTCGCCCGACACTCACTTGTGTTGTGAGTGGAGCTCTTATGGAACTCACACCATCTTCCCGTGTCGTTTTTCGGCTTTGCGACACTGTTCTTTGTTTGTAGCTTTGGCGGGTTGTCTTGGGCTGCCCCGCCTTGGCTTTGTCCTTTCTTATGTGGTTTCAAGGCACCTTTCCCTTGCTTTGGATTCACAGATCCAAAGTCTCGCTTCTTTTTTTTAAACTTCTGCTCGATCTTGATGGCGTATCGGTATGCTATGCCGAGAGAGGAGATGTTCAGGAATTCCATTTCTTCCTGGATGTACTTGTGCAGGCAGTAGGGCTATTTGAGTATCAAATGCTGCTCTGAATCCTTGATACCCAACTTCGTGCGAAGGTTATGGAAAAGATTGGTGAACTCCGGCACATCTTGATCCCTTCCCTGCCGCAGCATGGTCCACTTTATGTATTCATCCTCATAGCTTCCAACACTATAGTACTGCTCCTTAATGGCCTCCTGGAATGAATTCCAGGTGGGTGCGGCTGAAAATAACGAGCCTGTAGTTTCATCCTTCATCCTTTATCCAAAAGAGGGAACAATATTTCATCTCCTATTATAGAAACTTGATCACTAAGAAGAGTAGACAGAAAACAAAGCAAAGGAAAAATGTGTCATTGGAGATTATAGGAGAGTAGAGTGTGTGATAGCTCTACAATACTTGACGATTTTTGTATTTTTCCTTCTACTCTCATTTTTTTAAGAAGAAACGTATAGTGGTTCATATTATTGCTTTGTTTCACATATTTGGTTTCTTAATGTAAATGTTATTTTAATGGTGTTTCATTTCTACTATAGTTCCACTCATAGTTTTCACTAGTTAAATCATTTGTATATAGTGTTTATTTTTGTATTAAATGGCTTTAAATACAAAAATAATAAATTCACAATAAAGCATAAATTCATAACAATAGATCTAAATTTATGATTTTTATTGGCAAGATGAACCATAAAATATAAGAGGTTGTGTATAGAGAATATTGATATCATAATATTTTCAATAAGCACTAGTGTGACTTGAGTGATGCATATGTTTATTTCGCTAAAAAATTCTAAATTTAGGGGAATATTGATTAATTCCTCAAATAGATGGAATTCCTAATCATAAGTAATGAGATAATATTATTGAACATTAAAGATCATAATTTTTCCCTCGCCCTTAAAAATATTCTCATAGATGACATTATTTGTAACATTGAACACGGTATTAGGGACCTTCCTCATAATTTTAAGGAGGTTATTAGGAAAGGTTGTGTTATCATTCTTATGAATTCTAAGCCTCCCAAAAGAAACATTAGGCAAGAAGAATTTATTGCCCTTAAAGTCCGAAGGGATAACCCCTATATTTTCATCCTTAAAGCTGACAAAGGTGGGGCCATCGTCATTTTAGATAAATCTGATTATGTTAACAAAATGATTGACAATGTTTCTAATAATGGTAGTTACATAAAGCTTAATAAGAATCCCATTAAGCCAGTCACTAAAGAAGTAACGACCACCATTAAATTGAATGATTTCCTTAAACCTCTCTTTAAAAAACTTACTTAAAGCATTCCCCTCACCCCTAGTATTTATGGGCTTCCAAAACTTCAAAAATTCAGGGTTTCCTTGAGAGCTATTTTTAGCACAATAGATAGGCCTAATCATCTTCTTGCTAAATTCTTGGCTCAAAATCTTAAACCTCTTGTTGTTCGCACTAATTCCTTTGTTAACGACTCTAATTCCTTTGCTAAATAATTGAATGATATCAAGGTGGACCCTGCGGATTCGTTAGTAAGTTTTGAGGTTGTTTCCCTTTATACAAAAATCCATATTCAAGAGGCCATTGATGTCATAAATAGAATCACTCACACTCACACTACAAAATTAGTTTCCCTATGCCTCACCTCAACTTTCTTGAATTTACATGGTGATTTCTATGAAGAATATTGTGGGGTTGCAATGGGTTCCCCTATTTACCCTACAGTTGCGAACTTATTCATGAAGGATTTTGTGACCAAGGATTTAGCCTCAACTCAATTTCGCCCTAACAAGTGGAAGATGTTTGTTGATGATACTTGTGTTATTTTCCCCCATGGACACTAGAAATTAGACTTGCTTCTTAGCAATATTAATTCCCTATCCGACTCCATCAAATTCATGATGGAGGTTGACGTGAATGGGTGTTTTCCCTTCCTTGATATCCTCTTCTCTATAATGAATGATGGTGATGTTTCTCACCAAGATTTTTGTAAAAAAACTCACATGGAACAATATCTTTATGCCAATTCTCATCACTTTCCAGCGTAAAAAATTGGATCCTTATCACTTTTACAACACGTGCTCTCAAAATTTCTAACGATAACCACCTCTAGCAATAGAAGTCTCATATTCTTAAATTATTTCAAAATAATTGATATAACCTAACTCAAGCAGTGAAGGTCTTTAAAAGAGAGTGTAAATAATCAAGGGTTAAGAATGCTCATGTTGATCCCATCTCTAGGGTTCAACCTCCATTTATCGAGAGGACCATGAACATGATTTCCCATATCCTTAAAAAGAAGAGAGTTTTTGGTTCATTCAAACCTCTTAATACAATTAAAAATTCTCTTAGATTTTTTAAGGACCTTGTAGACCCTAAAGCCATGAAAGGGGTCTACTAGATCCCTTGTTACTATGGGGTTCCCTACATTGGAGAAACTGGTTGCTCCATTAACCAGAGAATCTAAGAGCATGCACGAGACATTAGGCACAATCGTTCTCTCTCATCACCTCTAGCTGAACATGTAGACAAATCCAAGCACCATGTGTGCATTGAAGATTCTAGATTCATTTCTATGGTTGATCACTTACACCATAGGAAACTTAGAGAAGCTATCCATATTGAGAAGCATGCAATCAATCTCAACATAGATGTTGGTTGGAAATTAAGTAAGAGATGGATTCCCACCCTCTTCTTGATTCTAGTGAGAGATGATGGTTGGAAATTAAGTAAGAGCTCAATTCCGACCCTTTCTTCTTCTTTTATTTTTTATTTTTATTTTTCACATTCAACTTCAATAAGAATACTCGATTATTTTAGTGTTTTTTCTTTTATTTGAATTCTCACTATAGTATTTTTTTAATTTATATTAATAAAATTATTTAACTTATTTTATTTGAATTCTCATTATAATATTTTTTAATTTATATTAATAAAATTATTAAACTTATTCTAATACAATTTGAAAAACTTTAAAATTAACAAACTTGAAATTATTTTTTGATTTAAATAAATAAATTTGTTCTATTATTATTATTTTTTTAATTTATTTTAATAGAGATTTATATAATCAAAATGAATTAAATAACTAAAGGTCAATTTAACTAATTTAATAACTAATGTACTAAAGCGATAATTCCTAATTTTAATGCCTTATAATATTTTTAATTTTATTTAAAAATATTATAAGTCGGCCTGCTGTGCTATAAATATATATTTGATTTCGATTTTCAATTTTCAATTTAGGTTTGTAAATTCAATTTTCTTCGAACAAGTCGTGAACAAGCAATGCAGAATTTCGACATGGATATAACATTCCGAGCAGTGGGTAGTGACCAGCCCGAAACCAGTGCTGAGCATCCTTCGGAGTTGAAGGAGGAATGTAATATGTGCTTTGACGATGTGAATGTGACTGTGAATGTGACTCTATACGTCAAGGGCTGGATCGCTCATTATAGTAATGTGCCTATATGCCCAACTCACAGGTGTATTTCCAAACTCACAATAGATGATTGTGAGAAATTCCTGCCATCTAAATGGCTTGAGATTTTAATAAAAAGGTCTGAAGAGGAAAAAATTGCAGATTCAGAGAAAGTATATTGCCCATATCCTGATTGCTCGTTTTTGATGGCTTCATCGGAATTAAATAAGTGTGCACAAGTTCCTTCTCCCTTTTCTTCCTCATCACACTCTTCGCTAACAATAAAAGCAACAAAATGCCAGAAATGCTGCCGCTTGTTTTGTATTGAGTGTAAGGTTCCTTGGCACACAGACATGTCTTGTGAAGAATATGCCCCTCAGTTGGGCGCTGTAAGTGCAGAATTGAATTTGCTTGCAGAGAACAACAAGTGGAAGCGGTGTCCGAACTGCAAACATATGATTGAACGCACCGATGGTTGCCCGCACATAATTTGCAGGTACACGATTTCTGAGCCATGGAGTTTTTGTTTATTAGAATTTAACCATAACTTAATAGGAAAGTGTTTTATGTTTTCTACCTTTTTTTTATAGGTTTTTATGTTCTAATATTAAATTTGTTTATCTTCAGGTGTGATCATGAATTTTGCTATCAATGTTGAATTCCATGGAATGGTAATTGTGGTTGTGGTGTGGAAGTAGAAATTATTGATGAGGAGCATGACAGTGATGATGAAGAACATAATTATAAAGATGGAGATAAAGATGAAGATTTAAATGATGTAGATTGATGTTTAGGGTGATAGTTTGTTTTAGTTTTTTTTTTTAATATTGAATATTTATTATTCAAACTATAGATAATTTGCATTATAAGCTATTGTTGTAATAGAAATTAGAATAAATAATTAACACTTTATTTGATGTTTTAGTAATGTTTTTGGAATCTCATCTATTTGTATGGTTGTAAGGGAAAAAATGTCATTTCTCTTTAAATTATCTTTTAGTTTAATGCTGATCTACTCATTTAATACTATTTTGTGTTATGATAATGTTGTTCTTTAATAGTTGTATATTCACTTTTGGTGCTCTATATGGTCATACATTGCTTGAACCTTTATTTTTCCTCTCAAAGTTGATGTGACCTATGGAGGATGATAGCCATAAAGATGTTTTGTGGACATTATTTATGAAGCTTGTTGACCATGGTAATATCCTATCAAGCTTAAGAATCCTTCAAAGTTTTGGATATTGCTCATTACATCATCACTTCAATTTTGCTAGGTCCACTTCAATTCCTTCTAGATAAAATTTCATCCAAATATTAAAGTGAATTAGTAAATTTAAATGATATCACCAAAAGTTAATGACCTTTATGTGTTTTAAACACCATTTTGGTATTATGATTTTATTATATCCTGAATGAATATCCAACGTGGTAAAGAAAATCACCTTCTCTAATTTAGCTAATACTTCATTAATTATAGAGAAATCACTTTGATTAGGACTATTATAGAGAAGTCACTTTGATTAGGCCAATTATGGAGGAATGATTGTGATTAGATTCAATAAAGCTAACCTCTAACATTTATTAAACCATACACTCATTCATATTTCCAAATATCTTCTAAGTAATATTTTTGAGATCCATGACAATAGAATGTCTATATATTTGAACATATAATCAATATAATTGTGAAATTAAAAATGAGTAATTATTTACTAGTGAACTATGCATGTAATGATTTAATAATGATTTGTGAAACACAAAAATAAAGGACCTTTTTGTGGTAATAATTTAAGTATGTTAGTGGTCATTCTCACTACATCTTTTTTGGTTGGGATTCTTGTAATAATTCTATTCAAAATTTCTAGAGTATTAATCCATGGCAGTTGATCCATGTCAGTAATTCTCACCTCGAGGGTGAACTCATGGTGTGCTCATTTTTTCCCAAGTGACATCCTTTCAAATAATCTAGTTGCATGGGATGTTTAAATGTTGACTCTTACTCTCTATATTTTAAATTCTAAAGCATATAAGAGAAAATGCGTAGGTTGTTTTTACATATAAATTGATTGAATAATGTACATACGCAACTGTGTTTAAAGCAACCAATGTATACCTTATAAACTTATAATTTAGTTAGTTGATTTTTAATTTGTGTTTCGGAATCATATAAGCAGTAACAGGTATAGTAAAAAGAGAGCGAACAATCGCACACAATAACAAAAGATATAAGGTGGAAAGCTAAAGTGGGTAAAAACCACGTGTTGCAATTCATCTCTCTCTTCTTTTAATAAGAAACTTCCTTTTACAATATTTCTATACTGGTGCAATCTTATACTAGTACGCATGCTTCTACCTACAGAAGGCTACAACCTTCTCTTTTCTTCTAGGGACCACGTTTCATAAATTTTCACACTCAATCCATCAATAGCATCAATCAAACACCAAAATATATCTCCATCTATAAATCTCCCTTGCACTAACCAAAACTGAATCAAACAATCACTTCTCTAAATGTTGTAAACAGAATATAGTAACAATACGAGAACCTAAGCCAAAACCCAGAATCCTACAACAACAAACAAAAGTAGCTAAAACATATTTTATGAGACGTACGCTATTTCAATGTGTCGAACACGCATTCACACACTGTTATATGAAGGAAAACATGTGTATACATTGTTTGAAATGTTGAACCAACGTGTATACATGCCTTTGCTATACTGAACCTGTGTGCAGATCTGTAAAAGATGATTTAACCTTTACAACTATTCAAACATCAATTATACCCACCTCATCAGATTTACAGATTATGACATGCACCAATTATGAAAGATCAAAACCAGACAAAGATACTTTTCTTCAATCTTTAAGATCTTGACCCATCAGTAAAACGTATCCTTCTTCAAGTGCTGAGGTTCCTCCTTGATTCAGATCCAGCTATGCAGCATAACCCAATGACCAGTATACTATATCTTGCTCTTCATTAGATATTCAATACTTGAGTGCCTTTGCCTGATGATCTCCTCCTCCTTTTATATTCTTAGGCCTTACTCAATATCATGGTCCAAAACCACTTAGAAGCAATACCTTGGACCAAATATCTGGGGTCAACACTTTGGATAAGATACCTTGGACCAATACCATGGGTCAAAATACCAAGGACCAAATACCATAGACCAAAACCAAGTTTTCCAACATGTACACTCTTTTCCTTGCGTGAAAGTGCATGTATACACATACGCGCATTTTGGTTGGTGATCCCGCGTGTATACACAGCTTTGTCAAGAGGAACTTGCGTATATTTATTTTTCCTTCATTCTGAGGGCCTAAGCCATGATTTGTCATCTAAGTGAGTTGCCATCAAGGACAACACTTATGTCATAGTGCCAAACCTGTTTCATAATGCTAAGAATCTCCCCCTTTGAACTTGATGGCAACCCCAATTCATTCTCCGCCTTTGTCATCAAGGCCAAAGGGCTATGCTCCCATTGAGTACATGCTTTATTCTCTGATATGCTGAAGTGTGTTGTTCGTGCTCCCCCTGACTATAAGCATGGTCTACAAAAAGGTGTTCAACATGAAGAACATGACTCTATACATCATAAATGACCTTCCTACCACCAAAAACCCATACACACATCCATCTCCCAACCAAGTGGGAATATACCAAGATTGAATCATCCACCCAACCATGTGGGGATACACAAAAAGTTTATACATGGTAAAACAAGAACTTTACATACCCAATCCCAGGCATAGTGGGGAAACAAAATAGGTCATTACATGACCTTGATAATAAAATATATACATGACATAGAGACATAATATCTAAAACAAGACTCTGATAGTCATCAACAACTATCATGAGCAGCATTTGTCAATCACCAACCAAACCAGCAACCATGATCTCCCTTTGCACCTATTACACCTCAAACAAAAACAACTTTGAAATTGTACGAAGATATTCTAAGATAATGCCGACAATGCATTATTAGAAGTATTTTCTCCCCGTGAACGTGTGCCAGATGATCACTGTCAGACCCATATCAGACTTTTTTTCATCATGAGTCTATCCCACTGATATTCTTGAAACCAATGTATACGCGATTGTATCTAGAGAAATCGGTGTATGTACGTGGATATGCTTCATCAAACTCGTGAAACAGATAAGTATCAATGACAAGAAGATGCATCAACTACTCCCACCTTCTCTTTGAGGTATTCAAATGTCCCTCTGGGTAGTGGTTTGGTGAATATATCAGCAACCTATTCCTTGGAGGGAACATACTCCAATTTGACCTTTTGTTCAAGCACTTGTTCCCGGAGAAAATGATATTTGATAGGTATATGCTTTGTCTTGGAATGCATGATAGGATTCTTTGAAATACTAATTGCACTTTCATTATCACATAGAGTGGAGATGGGTGGAGTACATGTGATTTGAATGTCTTGCAATGTTTACATCATCCAAAGAAGTTGTGTGTAGCAAGATGCAGTAGGCAGATATTTTTCTTTAGCTGTAGATAATGCAATTTAACGTGTTTCTTGTTCAACGAAGACCCTAATCTAGAACCCATAAAGAAAGCACCACCACTAGTTCTTTTTCTGTCATCCATGCTTCCTGCTCAATCTGCACTTGTATATGCATGAAGTGTGAGATCTCTATCTCTAGGATACCATAAACCAAAGTTTTGTGTTCCTTGAAGATATTTGAAAATCCTTTTGACTGCCTGAAGGTGTGTTTCCTTTGGATTTGCTTGGAATCTTCCAAGTATTCCCACTGCATGCATGATTTCTAGTTAGGTACATTCTTATGGCTTCAAGTCTAGTAAAAGGTCAAAAGTTTCTTCAAAGTCTATACATTCTTTTTGAGCATATCCTTTACAAACGAGTCTAGCCTTGTTTCTAAAAACTTCCCCATTTTCATTCAACTTGTTTTTGAATATCCATTTGGTTCGAATGATATTTTTATCATGAGGTCTAGGAACTAATTCTCAAGTACTATTATTTTCAATTTTCTCAAGCTCTTCATTCACGACCTTGACCCAACATTCATCTTTGCATGCTTCATGTATATTTTCCGGTTCGATGGAGGAAAGCAATGCTAGATAGCTTGAAGCTTCATTTTTTTCAAGCATCCACAATTGATGTAGCATTGCTTTTCTTGTCCTTCTGCATATAAAGCTATACCACATATTTTGGTTTGTGTTTCTTTCTTTCTCCATGTTTTGGGACCTAATGAAGCTTGCTCCTTTTGAGATGTTTGTCGAAATTTACTCCTGCATTCAATGTCTTCATGACCGAAGTTGTTACAGATAAAGCATTCTATTTCATTTTCAAGAGTAGAAAAGTTATTGTAGGTCCTTTTCATGATCCCAGTCACATTCATTTGATTTTTTTCTTCTCTAGTCATGATGGTCTTGTAAGCAACACATTGAGTAGTTTTGCATCCAAATTTATGACATGAGAAACATTGGCCATTAAAGAAATTCCTTTGATTATCAAATCTATTAAATTGGTGATTATAGTTTGCATTGAAATTCATTCTTGAAGCAAATTGAGAATGATTTACATGTGGTTGGTTATAGCTTCTATTCATCCTTGAAGTAGATTGAACTCGATTTACGTGGTGATCTGCTTTAAGCCATTGCTGATGATTGCCAACGTGTTCACTTCTCCTTGCTACATCAAGATAGCTTTTGGAGGTTGATGGCTTTTGTGCTTGAGATGATTCTTCAGTATATCCCAGACCTGTCTTTGTTAGAGGATAACATTATACTTTTATAATTTCTTCTAAAGTTTCTGATCCTTTAGAAAACCTAAGATTGAGAGCTTTTGTTTTGTCAATTTATTTTCCTAGACCCACAATTTCACATTGTAACTTTTCATTGCATTTTTCCCTTTCACAAGTTGGAATGTTAGAGTATCTATAATCATACTCTTTTCTTCTAAACATATTTTAAGTTAAAAATTTCTTCATAGAGACCATCTTCATCTAAAGCATCCAATAAATCATCATCTTCAAAAGCCATAAGAATTCTATAATCATTACTATTTTCATATTCATAACTATTTGATAAACCATCACTATCTTCATGGGTATAGTAGATTTTCTTATTTACACTTTGTTTTATATTCCATTTTGTTGATTCCTTACCTTTATCAAGCTTATCATTGTGGGGCACCGACTCTTCCACAAGAAAAACATTGGAAAGGTATTTTACTTCTGAATCTTCTAGAACCCCATTGAAGGTTCTTGACAAAGTTTGGTTCTTCCTCTCCTTTTGATGTATATACTGATTCATTCAGTTCTCCTTTTTCTAAAGCTTTGAATGTATCTTCTCTCATATCTGATGGACCCCCTTTTTTCATTTCAAAAGCAGTTAGGATTCTATGCAACTGTGACATAGTAATACTCTGAAGATCCTGATTTTCTTCTATGGCAGAAACTTTTGATTCAAACTTATAAGACAAGGATCTTAAAAATTTTTCAACTAAAGTAACTTCTTTTATCACTTCACCCAAGTTTTTCATGTGATTAACAATATCATATATACATAGGAAATAATTAGCTACACTTTCATATTTGTGCATTCTGAGAGTTTCATATTGAATTCTAAGAGATTGTAGTTTTGCACATTTTACTTGATCGCATCCTTCATAGATTAGAATGATATTGTCCCATATTTCTTTGGCAATTTTGAGCTACATAACCTTGAGAAATTCTGATTGTGACAAACTCCGCAATAGAGTATTGATAGCATTCGCATTTGTTTCATAACGCTTTTTACCTGTCGTATATGTAGGAATTGCCGATGGAAATGTGTATCCTCCTTCCACGATTTCCCAAACATTTGTTCCAAGAGATTGAAGATAGGTTGTGGTTCTTACCTTCCAATAATCCCATCAAAGATTGGTGGTATAATGGATGCCTCTCTTTCGTAGTTACTCATGATGATATATCTTTCTTCAAGCGATCAAGCTTCTTCTAAAGGGCCTACTCTGATGTCAATTGTTCGAAATAATACTAAGAGGGGGGGGTGAATTAGTATTAGCAATTTAATAATATTTCATTTCCATAAATAGATTTATATACCCTACTTCTCTTAATGCAACTTGCATATATACTCAACTATGTTTAGAGCAACCATCGTATATCTTGTAAACTTATCATTTAGTCAATTGATCTTTAATATGTGTATTAGAACCATATAAGCAGTAATAGGTATGGTGAATATAGAGCAGAAAATCACACACAAGAACGCAAGATATAAGGTGGAAACCCAATGTGGGTGAAAACCACGTGCTACAATTCGTCTCTATTGTCTTTTAATAAGAAACTTATTTTTACAATATTTATGTATTGGTGTAGTCTTATAACAGTATGCAAGCTTCAACCTGCAAAAGGCTACAACATTCTCTCGTTCTCCAGCTTCTCTTGGAAGGGAGCTACAACCCCCTTAGCTCTTGTACTAGCTGATGTACTAGTAAGTAGGTGCTGACCCATAGAAGGCTACAACCTTCTCTTTTCTTCCAGGGATCATGCTTCATAAATTTTCAGACTCGATACATCAATAGTGATGATCTCTCAATCGTCATAGTTCAGTTTCTATTCCTATTTTCTTCGTGAATAGCGATGATCTCTCAATCGTCATAGTTCAATTTATATTTCTATTTGTGGCATCTACGGTCTATCTATGTGTTGGGATTCCTCTACCTCGATACATTCAAAGTACATATAAAATTTAGGTTTCGACTGAAAACCCTAATTGACTACAGTGAAATAATCTTGTGGTCTCACACTACGCGGATCCTTCAGTACTGGTTTAGAACCCTAGAGGTTTCTAGAGGCGAAACCAATTTCCATTCGATTGGAAACCCAACGCCAGCAACAACCTGGACCAAGGAAATAACTAAAGAAAGAAAGGAATGAACTGGGAGAAGATGATAGATACGGTGAATTTCCCAGACTGCAATAAGCAGACGGAGGTGGTATTCAATCACTCTGTGGGGGACACAGTGTGTGTCGAGTACGGATTGAGAATTGTAAATTCTGTCTAGCAGAATTGTAAGTTGGAGAATTGTAAATGCGATTTCAATTGTTTTGAATTCGAATTGAGAATTGAACAATCTGTTCGGCCACCCTCCTCATGTAAATTCTGTGTAGCAGAACTTTTGGCCTGAGTTCTTTACACGCATCACCAAAATATCGTAATATTTTTGCAGTGATACATGTAGCAGAATTGTGAATATGGTGTTATATATGTTTATTTTTGTAGAGATATATATATGGTGATATATGTAGCAAAATTTTAATGATTTTTTTTCTCCATAGCAAAATCATTTTTTAAAGCAGCGGAAGTTTTTTAAGAGCAATGTTTTTTGCCATCAGAAGTATATATCAGCAAAAGTTTTTTATATCAGCAGAATTAACCTTTTACAGAATTCATTCAATCATCTCTATGATAGGAATAGTTCTCACTGGCAAGGAGAACTATCCTGACTGGTCCCGGATGGTACAACACACCCTCATTTTCAATGAGCTGTGGAAATGAGTGTGTGTCAGAGAAGGAGACAGTGACCCAGAAAAGCCTACATTGGACAAAGAGCTTGCCATCTGGGAAAACAAG
>APFE030564658.1:196712-207929 GCA_000404065.3 Pinus taeda | reverse complement strand
TTATGCATTCCACTATTGGTTGTTTATCGCATGCTTCCCTTTCAATCGTATATATGTATCGATGATATAAACAGTGAATGCAGTAATTTGTATTTATCGCTTCATTGTGACTATTCATATGAAGTAATCTTTGAATGATTGAATGTCTCTTATTTATTTTACAGAGTCATCTACATGCTTGTTAGATAGATAAAGATTATTTAACGCTGCATTCCGCATGAATAAGTTGTTCCCGGAATTAGTATTAGTTTCCCTATTTTTGTCAATAGAATAAGCTAGTCGCCTATCACTTAAGCAAACTATTCATCACCCATCCATCCCTTTTATTTTATTATCGGGAAACTGGTCCCGTTATCTCCAGTCGGAGCCACCATCCCAAACGGAAAAGGATCTGTACTAAGGTCCCGACCGGGTGGTTATCCCCCAATGTTGTAGCAGTGATTTTTGGGCCATCAACAGGTTCCAAGCTATGTACTTTATCTTTGGAATTGAGGCAGAGTGACCACATTTCGAAAACGTTGATATGCGAGTTGCGATGAAATCATAGGTAATGGGCTACTAGTGTTAATGTGTCAGGATGGGCAATAAAACATTAACAAAGGATTTGTCTACAAAACCAAAGAAGTTGGAGCCTTTTCTCTCTCTCCTCCCAAAGGGACGTGTGGTAGCAAAAGACTAGATCCGATAAGAGACACATGAAACACAGTGACTGGATGTGTTAAGGGACGCGTGGTAGCTAGTAATTGGTTGCAAGAAGTGACAAGCGGAGGCTGAAGTCATCACTGCATGCCAACAGGGTTGATATGTGGTAGGTGGATTCAACAGTTTCAAGGCTCAAAATAGGCCAAAAAATGGTAACACGTGGAATTACTCACAAGGTGATAGGTGGCAGATACGTGGCAACGATGGCGTCACGTATGGGAGATCAGGGATTAGAGGTTGAGGCATATTGTGCATCGATGTGAAACCTTTGATTGATAGCCTCCGATTGAAGGCCTTCAATATGTGCTAGACTGCGGTCACGTGAAGAGCTACAGGACCAAGGGCCAAATGCAGAAGGTGATTGACGATCGAAAATCAGCGAATTGACATGTCGTGCACCCAGGTTACACCTCCGGTTGTAAATGGCCAATAGAGAGGGCTCCGATTTGAGGGTTAGCATGACGGTGACAAAGATTTCAAAGAATCAAGGGCTATTGGAATATCGCATTCGAAGATCGGCGGATGTAAGCAAAGGTTTCATTCCAAAAGTTGTGATGAAGGGCGTATGTGATTTTATATTAAAGATGTTCTGATAAAATTAATTGGGTCTAGAGATAGATGAGATCGCAAGTTTTTCTAGCACAACCATCTGATTTCTTTGATAAAAATCTCTGGTAAAGCTCAGGTGTAAAATATTACATTAAAGTTGTTATAATAAAGGTGATTGGGGGCGTAAGACATATCGCAATCAGTGATCAACGGATCTAAGTGAAGGTTTCATTCCAAAAGTTGCAATGAACGACGGATGCGATTTTAAATTAAAGATGTTTTGATAAAATTAATCGGGTTTAGAGATAGATGAGATCACAAGTTTTGGTAGGATAACCATTTGATTTCTCCGATAAAAATCTCCAATAAAGCTGATGTGTGTCGAAGGCCATGTGGATGCATGTTATGTCAATTAATGGCAAAATGCAGTGAATTTATGGTTTTCAATATTCTAAATGATTTCATTAATACTAATGATTCCTGAATATTTCACTCATAAAAGTGTTGGATTCATGCATAATTGGTCATTTTCTCTAAGTATAGGTGCTGGTCGTTTGTGTGTTTTTTCTTCACATGCTAGGCTTGATAAACGGAATTCAAGAGAAATGTCTTGACCAGCTAAACCCAGAAGGAAAATTCATGTTCAACAATAGCCAGTTGTTCCTCCTCCTGAGGTCACAGAAATTCCTAGGCTATTTTCTGACATGACATGCACCCCTGATGCTGGGGTCACTAGCTGGAAGGCCATGTGTAAGCTTTTTGAAGATGAAGGGATACTATGTATATGTATATATATATGTATCTATATATGTATGTATATGTACATGTATATGTATGTATCTATATATCTATACACACACACACACACACACACACACACACACACATATATATATATATATATAATGTACAATTTGAGTGTCCTAGTGGTTTTTGAGGGCATTGAATCCATTTTTACACTCAAAAATGCATTTTAAAGAATGAAAAATCATAATCGTATCAAAAACTTATCGCAAAATTCCTTTTTAAAAAGAAAAAACATAATATAATTAGA
Source organism: Pinus taeda (assembly GCA_000404065.3). Lineage (NCBI taxonomy): Eukaryota > Viridiplantae > Streptophyta > Pinopsida > Pinales > Pinaceae > Pinus > Pinus taeda. Next base: position 205,624 of record APFE030564658.1, on the reverse strand, counting down.
TTGCGTGAGCATGAACACATACACATTTCTATTCTCATTTCATAATATAATAAAATTATTAAGATGCGACTTTTTTCATCAAAAATTTGGTGGTAAAATTCTTCATGATAATATTATTTTTCAATAATTTGCAATGTGTTTTTAAAACAAAAATAGACTCAAAACCTTAAAAACATCTTTAAAAAAATTAATTAATACAAATTTTATATATATATATATATATATTATAATATATATATATATATATATATATATATAATATATATATATATATATATATATATATATATATATATATATATATATATATATATATATCAAACTTAATGGCTCCCATTATAACACCAATATTATATCCAACATCTCATAAACAAAATATACTATGAATTTATGACTTAGCGAGAGTCGAGATTCCGTGAGGGTAGGACAGTCTACTCCTTGAGCCTTATCACAAATATCCCTGCGTGGGGTTTGAAACCAAGTGGGGGGTATAACATCCCATTGTGCCAAGCACTCGGTCATCCCATGATGAGACTAATAATTTATAATAATTAGTATATAATGAAAGAACATATTTTAAAGGACATGACTATTCACAAAAGGACATATTATCGAGGTATATATACTGGAGGTACTTCATTTTATTCCATTATATATGGATATTTTCATATTCTATATATTCTCATTATTTTGTGTGTGAGTGAACTTTGTTCGTTTCATTTGGTATTAGAGTCTCATTTTCTGATTCTAGTTATTGGTCATAAAGGCTTTTACCCATTAAAAAAAAATGGAGTTTTCCGCTATTCTCTAGGTTGTTGACCACATTTAGGTTTTTGCCCACTCTTATTCCTATAATTAAGAATGAAGAAGAAGAAGAAGAAGTAAAAAACTATGGATCATGGCTAAAATCATTGATATATGTGTGAAACTGTTTTTAGGTATCGTTTATTTTTTAAAGGAAGGGGTAGCGACTTTATATTATATGCAAAATCTGGATTCTAGACTAGAACCTTTACAAATTTTAACTTGATCTGATGTTTCATTATTTATACATGTCCAAAAGATTTCTTTTCTATACCCATGACCTTTTTTACCCACTATACTATACATATTTCTACCATATACCTTGTAATAAACTCCTAACAATAGTTTAAATTTGCAATACATTAATAAAAGATAGAGCAGTTCAAATTATTTGGGGACTAAATGTCCAACCTTAGGATTTGCTTTTGTCTATTCAAAAGATCCTTAGCACTCATTTCTCATTTAGCTACACTTATGGTCTTCTTCCTTGGTGGTTCCTCACTAGCATCTGATTCATCCTAGTAGCTATTTTCCCCTGTTGAAGTCTACTTTTTTCTTGTTTAGTCTAATATCTAGAACAACCAATTCAAACTCCATGATTACTTGCATTCTCTCAAATTTTCATTGCAAAAATTCATATTTTTTATCTAGTAATGCCAAGTGTGCCCTTGTTTCCTTATCTTCCATGTCGTTTATTTGCCTGTTCATGTCAAGCATGTTCTCTGCAACCTCTTGAAATATTTATAGCAAATTGTTCATCCTCTCATGTGCCTAGTCAATGGATTTCAAGTCATTATCTACCATTATAGTTCTCTGAGCTTCCTCACATCTCTGCTTGACACTTACTATATGATAACTAAGGAAATCCTTTTATTAACAATGTCGAGATATGTTGTCCATCTCCTTCCTCGAGTTCACCATTTGAGGATATTAAACTCCATATCTTCTAGATCTATGGTGTAGGCTTTGCAATTATACTTTATTAAATCATTTGGGAAATGACCAATATGAATATTTTGTGCATTTAAATCATCTTTGAATTGTTTTACTTTCCTATTCAGCACTATAAGTATCCTTGCATGTGATCGACACACATGACCTTGTAAATTTTAATCTTGTCGTAGCTTATCTTTCGACGTTCTGCCATGTTTTAGTCGAATGCGGGTGCCATCAAGTTAGGGGTACTCTTCCATCAAGCCCTGTTTATGTGGGGTGTAATTTTTCTTCCATTCGTCTCTCCATTTTAATGGGCAAATAAACATTTTCGAGAAACTTAAGTGTTGGTATATATTGTTTATCCACCATTCAATTAACCATCGATATAATCCAAGGTCATGGACACAATTTTGATAAAAGTTATTGACAAGAGAATTATTCCCACAATTCATGGCAAAGGTAGATAAAATATGTGACTTTGATCTCGCTCCATCCTTCCCTAATCCAAGGTTTCTCCTTTATTCATAAGTACATCAACCACAATGTTAAAATGTTGATATAAGTGGTAAAATTCTTTTTCCTTGAAATGACGAATTTGCAATACTATCCTTTGAAAAATGGGAGAGATGGGAATGATAAGTTTTTCCCTGGCTTGTCTTACCCATATGATCACTATCATTGAGTCACCAAAGACCAATAGCCTACATATTCTTCTTGCTATATCTATTTATATACCTTTCCATCGAGCCAAGTATTATGTTTGGTTGTTGGTTGAAGTACTTAATTCCCACACAAATTGTAACTCTTTTCTATCATAGGGGTGTAAAATAACCCCTCCCACTTCTGCGAACCTGGAAGTTTTCAAGTATTGTTAAGAAGTACATGTAAAAGAATAAAAAGTAAAACTTACTAGTATCTTTAATAATGTATGCAAAAGAAATATCCTATAATTAGTTCATCATTGATGGCTTACATGCTCATGGTTTTGGCAACCCTTGACAATTATCCATAATATTTGCAAGGTAAAAAAATACAAATATTTGTTAATGTGAATGGTAAGTTTTATCTCTTTACGTGGAGGGAATTAAACAAGGAGTTAAAGGTACATAAGTGGACATATATCTTATATTATGTCCAAAAATGTGAAAGACTTTGCACACATAAAATGTAATTTTTGAATTTATAAAAGGTATTCATCGTTATATATTATATAATATATATATATATATATATAGAGAGAGAGAGAGAGAGAAGAGAGAGAGAGAGAGAGAGAGAGAGAGAGAGAGAGAGAGAGAGAGAGAGAGAGCATCAAAATACATATTTAAGGTATATTAAAGAAGTGGGCCTTTAACACCTTAAACACTCACTTAATAAAAAGAATACATAATATTCATAATAAAAGCATCGTTAGACGTAAATTATTAACAAAAAACATCACTTGACATAAATTTTTGACAAAGAAAAACAGAGTTTAGTGGTGGAATATTCTTCTATAAGGGTTATCCAATTGTAGACTTCAAATGATTTACATTAAAAGATAGTATACAAGAAAAAGAGATGAATATTGTTATCAATGTGAATGACCAAGAAAACTACATCAATATTGAAATGGAAAATCAATTATCAATTATAAAACCAAATATAGGTGAAAACGAAGATTTTTTTGTATGAAACATTATTGAAGTTGAGGACATACAAGTGGCAATTAATGATTAGGGATATATCTCTCAATTTAATGTTGTAACTATGTTTAAATAAAAGATTGACATGATTCCTAGTTTACCTCAATTTGAAAAACTAGGGACCTTCATATTAAACAAAAAGATTTTTCTTTTTACTTTTCTTGAGAAGAAGAAGAAGGTGATACTTTAGGGCATTACAATGAAGTCGGACTTGATTATACCCTTGTGTAAAGACCTAAAATATATATCAAAGGAGATCAGCCTAGAAATTCAAAACTCAATATGAAATATGCAAAAACAATTACTAAAGTTACCATGAATAAAATGAAGGAATTTATTACTTAAAATACCATAGTTAGAAATAAATTTCACAAGTCAAGAATTTCAAAGATGTGAATAAAAAATCGAAACAAGAAAATCTAAAGATTAAACTCGATGAAGGCCTATGAAAACAAGATGAAGATTTTTTTTACTTAAAGTGTTTTAATTGGAAGTGGCTAAAAGAAATTAAAACATTAAAAAATGATAAAAATGTATATAAAAACATTAACAATAAAATCTATGAAATGAAAATGGAAGGGATTTCATGTCTCTAACATCATAATCAAAATCTATTTATGGAAATTAAGAAAATTAAAAATGATAAGAATCATTGGAGAACAAATCAGAAGGACTTATCATAAAAGGAGCATTAATTTTTTTAGATGTAATAGTCCACATTGAAGAAAATGGAACAAATATTGATATAGATAATATTATGATTTTGAAGAATTCCAATCTAATTGAAATGAATACATACACGAATGTTGTTTTTCAAATGATAGGAATTCTAAGTGAAGACCCAATGCTTAACCAAGAAACATCAGTGTGTGTAGGAATCATATACCTCAAGTAATTAAAGAAATCACCACAAGTGAGATAAGGAAAAATCATGTCACAAGAACTCCTTATCGACATCCAAATCATAAGAGAAAACATCTCAAATAGTTAGTGTATCAATATCACTTAGGACAGAAACAACTGACTTATGCTCCAAAAAATATTAATGCCAATATAATTAAGTTTTATAATAACAATTCATCTCAAGTATCAAGTAAGTGCAATGTTCAACAAAAGATTGAATTGAAATAGTTAAATCATTTTTCAATTCAAAAATTTTGTTGAAATTTACGAATTCCATATTGTCCCATATCTTCAAATATGATAACTCCAAGAATAGAGAATTATGCAAAAGCATGATAAACTAGGGAAAACGACATCAAGTCTTTCCATAAATACAATATTATAAATATAAAATAATATAAATAAATCATTTATAAATAATAATAATAATACTTAGTATAATTAAAAGACATCTTGTCTAAGTACATATACTAAGACACCCTCATTATATTTCATTATATTATTTTCCTCATACTTTTATGTGTTAGTTATTGATTCATTCTTATCGATATTTTTATATTCCAGAATATTTTATTTTCAAATTTATGATTTCAAGTAATCTCTGTGAGATTTCGGACAAAACCTAATTAATAAATATGCCTAGAAAAAGTTGAAAATATCATCAACAACAAAAAATAATATACACTATAACTATAAATATAAAAATATGTATGTATAATAAAAATGGTCCATCACGGTGATTACCTCTATTAAAAGTAAAGGACATGACAACATTAAGAGAATAATACTAAATGCACATCGAAAATTAAAGGGAAAATATGGCATAGTAAGATTAAATTGGCAAATCCGTAATAAAACAAAAATATTATTTAATAATAATTTCATAGATAGTTTAGGAAAGTAGGTACAACTTGAGTGAGTTTAGTTCATTAAAAATATGATTTCTTTTTTATGTTATTTTTTTAAATTTTGTTATTTTAATTATGGTAAAGCAATAGAAAAAAGGGGTGAGAGAATTTACGGGAGCAGAGGAGATGAGTGGGAAAATAAGTGCGCGACCAGGGCTCGAGTTTCAGCGGAAGTTTACATCCATGGAGGAATGTAGAGGAGGGGATCTTCTCCCTTATACAAGGAGATCGTGGGCAACAAGGGCAAGAAGCCCCCAGAAAAAGTTAGAAAGTTCATGGGAGAGGGAAAGAATAACACAGATGAGGAGGAAGAAGCGGCTAAAATAAAATAGAACAGTAGCACTAAAGATAAGGAGGAAGATGACAAAAAACAGGAAACAAAAGAGAAAAAGCAAAAGGGACCTTGTAAACCCAAAGCTGAAGTAACACCCAGAGTTGTTTTAAATGATCCTGCTCTGCAAGCGCACAGGGAGCACATGCAAACCTACGCAATCATTTGCAAATTCATGGGACTATGGCCCACAAAAAGATCTTTACAAACATGGATCAAATACCACTGGAAACCAAAGGGAGCATTGATCTACACCTTGGGTCAAAGGGTTTCTTCACTGTGGTGTTCACAAGTATTGAGGATAAAGACATAGTGTTTGAAGGAGGGCCCTACTTCTATGCAACAGCAAGCCTCTATATGAGGCCATGGAAGATGAAATTTGTCCCGGAATGAGAAACGTTCATATCAGTCCCAGTCTAGGTAAGACTCTATCCTCTACCGCTTGATTACTGGCAACCTGAATCTTTAGCTGCCATAGGCAACAAAATAGGTAGGTTTGTCAAAGCTTCAGAAGCTACTAGAAGGGGAAGATACACTTCGTTTGCTAGGATATGTGTTGAGATGGATCTATCAGGAGCTATTCTGGATGAAGTGATATTGGAAGTTTTTGATGAAGAATGGGTTCAAACGGTGGACTATGAGCATATTCCATTTAGATTTCATAGATGCCATGAACATGGGCATCTTCTCAGAGACTTCCCTCTATGCAAAATAGAGAATAAAAGCAAACCTAATACAATGAAAGATCCATACAGCTTTTACAAGGTAGTCCATAAAGGAAAGATCAGCAAAAGAGGGCAAAGAATACAACAAAATGAAGGACAACAGGGTAGGCAGAACCAGTTCCAAGTTCTGGAAGAGGACGAAGAAAAAACAACAGAAAATCAAGCAAATAAAGGTAGTACAGGAGAGAAGGGAAAAGAAGGAAACCGTGATCAAACATAGGAAAATGACAAGCAGATAGAGAAAATATTGAGTGACACAGAACCAGAGATGGACCAGGAAATGACCCAAAGTGAAATGGAACTGGAGGAAACTGAGCTACAGGAGATACTGGAAAGAGAACAGTTGGATCTGGAAGGATTCTTAATTCAGGGTACTTCTGGTGGGGTAGATTCGTTACCCCAGGAGGAGCTCAATAGAATACAACAATTATATTTATGGAAAACTCAGGAAAAGAGTACGGAGGGAGCCAAAAATGGGAGCAAGCCGAGTAGCGAAGGAGTGAAAACAATAAAATCTACTTCAGGTTTAGCACCCAGAAACCTAGGAAAAAAGAGAGGCAGGAAAAAGTAGAATGAGCTATTGATGGAGTGTGGAAAGCTCATGATAGACTCAGGTAAGATGAAAGATCTAACCAACTACTCCTTCACAAATATTTAATAATGAAGTTTATTTCCTAGAATATTAGAGGACTAGGAAGTAAAAGAAAACAGAGATTTCTTAGCAATAGAATGAAACAGACCGCTCTGGATATAATTTTTATCTAGGAAACGAAATGTTCCATTCAAAAGTTAAGGCAACTACACAACAAATGGCTCAGTAAGTTTGAATATCTAGAAGTTAAAGCAGATAATACAGTAGGAGGTATTCTCACTTTTTGGAACCCTAAAAAAATTGACATAATTGATGCAGAGGATACTAGGAATTATTTATCAGTAGTGATTCAACCTGTAGGGGAAAAGAGTACCTATCTAGTCACGAATGTGTATGGCCCTCAAAGGATAGAGCAGAAACTCAGGCTGACAGATTCCCTTAGGTATCTCAGGGAGAGCAGGCAGAAATACCCTAGATCCTGGGAGGAGACTTCAGTATGATAAAATCTCTTTCTGAAAAAAAAAGGTGGAACCAGAGCACTAAGTAAAGATTCTTTAGCATTTCAAATCTTTACAAACAATATGAAATTAGTGGATGTGGAAACGAACAATGGACTCTTCACTTGGAATAACAAGAGAGGAGGGGAGTCTCAGGTAGCATCCAAATTGGACAGGTTCATTATCTCTGAGGATCTAATGCTATCAGATAAGGAAATATTAGCAAGTGTTCTTCCAGATGGAGGCTCAGATCACTGGCCAATTCAAATGGAGATTCAGGGTATAGGTACCCCCCAAAACAGACCTTTCAGATTTGAGAATATTTGGCTTTCACACCCAGATTTCATCAGTAATATTGAAAAATGGTGGGCAGAAGATCTTCAGATCTAAGGAACTAGAATGTTCATGCTTCATAAAAGATTAAAGCACATAAAAATGAGGCTCAAAGAATGGAATAAGAAAGATTTTGGCAATATTCTTGTAGAAAAGAAATCACTTGAAAACAAAATGCAGAAACTCAACCAAGCTATGATCACAAAAGGTTTTGATAAAGACAAAAATAATCTAGTGGAGAAACATCATCAAGAATTGGAAAACTTGTGTAAACAAGAGGAGATATTCTGGAGACAAAAATCTAGAGTTCAATGGCTAAAAGAAGGAGAGCGTAACACAAGATTTTTCCACAGAACCAGCATGGCGAATAGATCACACAACAGAATTGCCTTAATAAAAAAGGAGGATGGACAACTGCTACAAGCCCACGAAGATATAGAAGCGGTGTTAGTGCCACATTTCCGAGAAATAGCCTAGGAAAGTAATCCAGAAAGAGAACATCACATCAAGGACTTACTAAGGCATATACCTAAGCTGGTGTCTAGAGAGGACAACTACAACCTCAACAGACCAGTTACTGAAGAAGAGGTCAATGAAGTTCTCAAAGACATGCAGAATGGCAAAGCACCTGGCCTGGATGGCTTCAATGTAGATTTCTTTAAAGCTTGCTGGAATATTGTAAAATAGGATATTTTGAATGTTGTGGAAGACTCCAGGATTAACAAAACCATCTTGAGAGCTCTTAACACCTCCTTCATTTCCCTGATCCCTAAATAGGAAAATGCTCAAACTCCAGACAGATATAGACCAATAGCTCTTTGCAATGTGGTTGACAAGATAATATCCAAGGTTGTGGCCAATAGACTTAAACCTCTGCTTCCTTCTCCGATTTCGGGGGAACAATCAAGATACGTTGAACGCATACAAATTTTGGACAACATTATTCAAGCTCATCAGGTGGTCCACTCATTAAACAACACAAGGAAAGCTGGTATGATTATGCAACTGGATATAGCAAAAGCTTATGACAAAGTGAACTGGACCTATATCAGGAAAGTGCTAATGGCGTTTGGCTTTGTTCACAACTGGGTGAGATGGGTCATGGCCTTGGTTACCTCTTCCAGCTTTTCAATTTTAGTTAATTGTTGAAAATAATACTGAGAGGGGGGGGGGGTGAATCAGTATTATCTAGTTCTTTTAA
>APFE030564658.1:162331-185296 GCA_000404065.3 Pinus taeda | reverse complement strand
CCCCTCTAACCCTCCAGTTCACTACGTAGGTTAGTCCTGGAAATAATATAACACAACCCAACAGTTCTCCTATTGTGCTACCATAATGCCAACAATGCATTATATGTGCTCCCACTGAACCCGTGCCATCGATCTACAACCAATCCATAAACCAGCAAATGTACGCGTATACCACACATAGACCTCGTGTACAACCAACAGATGAGATTCAACAGCAAGATGATAAATCGACTACCCCAAAGCTAACAGATGAGATTCAACAGCAAGATGATGCATCGACTACCCCTAGCTTTTGCTTGAGGTATTCAAAGGTCTCCCTGGGCAATGGTTTGGTGAAAATATTAGCAACTTGTTCCTTGGAAGGAATATACTCCAATTTGACCTTTTGTTCAATCACTTGTTCCCTGAGAATGTGATACTTGATCGGTATGTGCTTTGTCTTTGAATGCATGATTGGGTTTTTTGAAATGCTAATTGCACTTGTATTATCACATAAGATGGAGATAGGTGGTGTACAAGTTATTTGAAAATCCTGCAAGGTCTGCATCATCCAAAGGAGTTGAGTGTAGAAAGATGCAGCAGCCACATATTCCGCTTCAGCTGTAGATAGAGCAATCGAACTCTATTTCTTGCTAAACCAAGATACTAATCTAGAACCCATAAAGAATGCACCACCACTTGTGCTCTTTCTGTCATCCATGCTTCTGGCCCAATCTGCATCTGTATAAGCATGAAGTGTGAGATTTGTATCTCTAAGATACCATAAGCCATAGTTTTGAGTTTCTTGAAGGTACTTAAAGATTCTCTTTATTTCCCGAAGATGAGTTTCCTTTGGGTTTGCTTAAAATCTTCCAACTATTCCTACTGCATGCATGATGTCTGGTCCAGTACCTGTCAAATAAAGTAAACTTCCAATCATAGACCTAAAGGTCGGTTGATGCACTATAGCTGATTCATCATTTGAACTGAGGTTGCATCCTGTGACCATTGGGGTACATACTGGTTTTGCATCTTCCATGCCATATTTCTTCAAAATCTTCTTGAGATACTTGGTTTGAGACAAGAAGATCCCATATTCATTTTGTTGGATTTGCAATCCAAGAAAGTATGTTAGTTCTCCAAAAAAAGAAATTTCAAATTATTTCTACATCACCAAGGCAAAGCTTTAACTCATAGCTTCTTGATTACTGCCAAAGATAATATTATCTACATACACAACAAGTATTAGAAATTTGTCATTTTCAATTTTTATATAAAGATTACTATCTGTTGATCCCTTTGAAAAACCTTGTTGATGAAGATATTTGTCCAAACGATAGTACCAAGCCCTTAGAGCCTGTTTAAGACCATATAGAGCTTTTTTTTTAGTCTGCATACAAGATTTGGATCATTCCCAAGGATGAAACCATCTGGTTGCTCAATGTACACTTCTTCTTCTATGTCCCCATTCAGAAAGGCAGATTTCACATCCATTTGAAAAACTTTGAACTTTTGAAAGCTTGAGAGAGCAAGGAACATTCGGATGGCCTCAAGTCTGGCAACAGGAGCAAAAGTTTCTTCAAACTCTATTCCTTCTTGTTGAGCATACCCTTTACAAAAAAGTCTGGCCTTGTTTCTAATAACATCCCCATTTTCATTCAACTTGTTCTTGAAGATCCATTTTGTCCCTATGACATTCTTATCTTTTGGTCTAGGAAACAACTCCCAAGTCTTGTTCTTTTCAATCTGCTCAAGTTCTTCATCCATTGCCTTGATCCAGCATTCTTCTTTGTATGCCTCTTTTATATTTTGTGGCTCAGTGGAGGAGAGCAATGCCAAATAGTTTGAGGCTTCTGCAATTGTTCTTCTAGTTTGCACACCTGCTTCTTTCTGCCCCAAAATATGAGATTCTGGATGATTCTTCTGAACGTACCTAGATGGAGTCCTTTCTTCTATCCTTATCTATTCCTCTGGTGCCTCTTGAAGTTCTTCTTCATCATCTGTCTGATTTGGAGAGTAGTTGTTAGGCCCCTATACTACTAGTGTAACCCCTTATTGTTATTAGTACAACCCACTTATTATATTGATGTACCCATGTAGTGCCCATATTGTTACTATTGTGCACCATAGAAGCCCACTATTGTTATTATTGTGCCCTTACATTATTATTGTTATGTAGGCTCTGATTATGTTATGACCCCTTAGACTCCTATGTATAGAGAGGAGGTCTTTTCATTTGAATCATCCAAGAATTGTTCATTTATGTAATGTAAAGGAGGTTGCCCCCTCGAAGAGGCTGAATTATAAGGCGTTGATCTATCTTTTCTATCTTTTCTTGAGTTGGTTCCATAACAGTTTCCTACAGTTGACACAACTCTCAAGCGTAAGGTGGTTTCTATCTTTCGGAAGCGATACCACACACCTGACGACACGTGGAGGAGGGAGAGGGATGTAAACTGCCCTCATCGCACGGTAAAGCTTGGGCATATCTGTGGTGCGATAACATTCTTGTCCGTTGGATGCTGAGGCGCTAATCAATGGTCATATTTCGTTGTGTTGTTTGGTTGGGGAGGAAAGTTAATGTTGAGTTTTGGCGGATTGGATTTATGGCTTTTGGGGCCAAGCGATGTGTTTTGGACCTTTGGATGTAGAAGCAGAGTTCAACGATCTAGATTGTTCGTGCAGTTGTGTGGGGCTAGGGAGTTGAGGTTTTCTTATCTTTGTGAAGTGATTTTCTCCTCCGCGGTAGGCTCTAGCAGTGACTGGGTAGTCACGGTTTCTCGGTAGGTTTAGGGGGTCTTAGTTTCAGGTTGGGGGCCTTGCCTCTAGTGGGGAGCAACCTTGTTCTCGGTCCACTTTGCTTGGTGGACAACTGTAAGTTTTGTAAATTATTTTTCGTTTAATAGATTTGGAAGGAAGGTCTCTTGCCTTAGCAAAAAAAAAATTATGGTGAATCAATAATAGATTAGAGTAATTTGTGTAAATCTTAAAATCAAAATTTCCAACTCTTACTATAACACTAAGAGTATATCTAACAAAATACGAGTTAAATATATCAGTAACTTATGAATTAACAAGATCCAAGATGTCGTATGGGTGGGGTTGCCTACTCTCCAATCCTTATCACAATTGGTCAAATTTTCCCTTTGGAATTGAAACTAAGTGTATGCGAGAACAAATTGTGCACCCAACCATTCAAACTACTAACTCAAAACATACCTTTATAAACTTTAGCAATCAAATCATTGTGTTGAGACAAATCAATTAGTCCATGAATACAAAAGTCTATACACTAATTTAATATATAACTTAACCATAACTTTAAATATAAATTATTTAAAAATTTAAAAATGTATAATGCTATGAAAAAAAATCAATGCAAATTTAATAATGAAAGAATAACCATCAATGCATGTTTAATAGTGAAAAAACCAATAATATAAGAAGTGAGAAAGTGGATTAAATTAATGAAAGGATCATGATGGAGCATGTGAGATATGCTAAGGGTTTTCTCTTTTGCAAGTCTTTGGTTGATGCCGCCACCACAGACCATGTCATTGTAGTTCAAAATGGAGGTTTCAAGCTTGTGATTACCAACTAATTTTCCTCCCATGTTGATGGATGTCAGTGAAATCATTGTTTGGGATTTGAATATAATTTTACCATAGTTTGTCAAGTGACCTTATGATAGAGCTATGGCTCTAACCAGAATCCTTCCATTTCGTTTGGGCTCCAATCCTACCAGGATCCATGGAGTCATTATTGTCTTGGTAGTTCATGGGTAGATGGTACCCCATTTCACTGGTTGTGTTTGGGACCACAGGATGGAGTGGTGTGTCCCTCTTATTATGTATTTGAAAGTGGATTTTATGCTTGAGAATAACTCAGAGAGTGATGAACACTTTTACAAGAAGCTCTCCTTCAAATTATTTGTCAAAAATTTTGCCATAGATTTTAATGAATGGTGTGGGATCACCTGCAAACTATTTTACATATATCCCTGACCAAAATTGATCCTAGATTAGGCTTGAATTTTTCATGTTGCTTTTTTGAGATGGATCGAGTGTCTCCAGATCCTAAATCCCTCTTGTTAATGAGTGGTTTTGGGGATTGGGACTAAAATTTCCATTTTTTTTATTAAAAACTTGTTTGGAAAGTCCTTATGCTTCATGGTCCGTGAGGGGAATGATGCTTCTTCTCTTGTAGACAATATACACAAGTGGACAGAAGTCCCGATGGGCGTCATGAGACTCATTTTTTAGGGGAGACAATTAATTTTTACAAATGAAATCAAAGAGTATGACATCAAGAAGGATTCCACTATTTCCCTCATTTCAAGTTTGAGTGGAGCTGCCAATGGAAACATAGCATCCTCAACATCAAAACCCTTATCATTCCATGGTGCCCTTAATCCAAGTTCCACCTCACAACCCTTGAAAGCTCTTTTAGGCCAAGCTTTTGTGGTGGAGCATTCAATAGTCACCCCGATGCTTCAGATGAACAAGTTTTTTACTAAGATAAAGATAATGTATTATCAATAACATGTGGTTATTTTTTGGTTCATTGGATTTTGGCCCCCATCCATTGTCCTCCAAGCTTGGGTCCATTAGAACTGGACCCAGAAATTAGATTTGTTGTTTTTTTCCAAAGGATAATGTGTGGTTTTCTTCAAGGACCTTGAATATCAACAAAGTATTTTTGACCAGGGTCCCTGAATCTGGGGTCAACAAGTCTTTCATTTCAGCCATGGTTTCCAAAGTTCAACCCCCTTTCTAGGACTTCGTTGGCTACTCTGGTATGGGTAAGGCTCCAAAACTTATGCCTCAAGTGGATTCATCTAGACTTCCTCGAAGATATTGGAAACAAAATAGGCCACTTCAACAAAATTGACAGTGAAAGTTTGGCTAATGGGTTCATCTCATACATTTGCATATGTGTGGAATTGGATTTAATCAAAGGAATTCTAGACAAAATGATTCTAAAAGGGAATGGAAAGGAATGTTTTCAACCTTTGGACTAAAAAATCACTACTTTTAGATGTAAAATTTTCCAGTAGCTAGGGCACCGTTAGAATGCATGCCCTGCCTCAAAAGGGTTGTCTAGTTCCCTGAAGCTAAGAAAATCCAATTGCCAATGGCAAGCTCAGAAGGAAACAATATCAAGTGTAAAGAATGTGGAAACCCATAAGAATGATTGATCTCAGTAGCAGAAGACAACTAATGATACCTCAGCTTCTCAAGATCCAGTGTAGTTCCCTATGGATCCACCTCATCTCTCAGTGGAGAAGAATCCCCCAACAAAGGAGAATGAAAATGTATCAACTTTAATGGTGTCTAAAATCAGTGGGTAGAATTTCTCCCATGCGCATGGCCAGTCAAATAGTGATAAATATATTTTGTGCTCTACTAAGCCGATAACGATGAAGATTTCTAAAAAAATTGAGGATATGGTATTATCTTCAGTTGTCATTGATAACTCTATAAGCTGAGTAGATGTGCATAGGAGAAAAAGGGGAAAAAGAAAAAAAAACCCTGAACAATTTTGATATGTGACACTAGAAATGATGTAGAAGCTTTTTGAAGTATATAAATTCCTGATGTAACTTGTTTCTTTTGATATAATAACATTTATTTTACAAAAGGAAAAAAATAAAGTGAGGTCGTGGAATTAGATTAGAGAAAACTCCAACGAAGTAAAAGTATCATTATTAATAATTCATTGTGTCATAAATCTAGAATAATAGCTAATGAGATAAATCTAATATGCACCTAGTGGCTATACTAATTGTGGTGAAAAATTTATAATGCTCGATTGAGATGTGAAAAATATTGAAAGATTTTCTATTTTATTTTTTAAATAGTTTAAATCTCTATTATTTACTTAATATATCAAACTAGCATTTGCACTAAGAGGTGCAAATCAATGTCGATAGGACATGTAGACCTTGATTTCATCCCTGTTTGAGCCAAAAAGAGAGCTTATTAGGTATCACAAGTTTTGATATCGAAGGTTTTAACATGACAGGTGTTACAAATATGCAATATTGGAAAGTTGCGACACAATAGAGGTGAAATCACATGAAAACATTATAAGAAAATGAATCACATCTGCATATGATAATGATGATTGGTGATTATTAGAGGTGTGACACTGTATAAAAGTTGATATCAGTAGTTGGGGTCCCTATGATATCAACAATAGACACTCCGGGGCTCTAAGCTATGTAATTTATCTTTGAAATTGAGGCAAAGTGATCACATTTCAAAAAATTCAATATCCGAGTTGCAATATGCGATGAAATCTTTGGGAATGGGCCGCTAGTGTTAATGTGTCAGGATGGGCAATAAAAAATTAACAAAGGATTTGTCTGCAAAACCAAAGAAGCTGGAGCCTTTTTTCTCTCCTTCCAAAGGGACGCGTGGTAGCAAAAGACTGGATCCGATAAGAGACACGTGGCAGACAATGACTGGATGAGTTAAGGGATGAGTGTCAGCCAATAGTTGGTTGCGAGAAGTGACACGCGGAGGCTGACATCATCATGGTGTACCAACATGGTTGATACGTGGTAGGTGGATTCAGAAATTTCAAGGCTCACAATAGGCCAAAGAAGGGTAACATGTGGCATTACTCACAAGGTGACAGGTGGTAGATATGTGGTAGCAATGGCGTCACGTATGGGAGATCAACGACTAAAGGTTGAGGCATATTATACATCGAAGTGAATCCTCCGATTGATAACCTCCAATTGAAGGGCTCTGATATGGGCTTGATTGTAGTCATGTGAAGAGATACAGGACTAAGGGCCAAATGCAGAAGGTGATTGATGATCGACAATTGGTGAATTGACATGTCATGCACCAAGGTTACACCTCCGATTGGAAATGGATGATAGAGAGGGCTCCGATTTGGGGGCTAGCATGATGGTCACAAAGAGTTCAAAGGAATCAAGGGATATTGGCATATTACAATTGGAGATCGGCAGATGTAAGCGAAGGTTTCATTCCAAAAGCTATTGTGAAGGGTGGATGCGATTTTATATTAACTATGTTCTAATAAAATTAATCGGGTCCGGATATAGACGAGATCACAAGTTTTGCTCTCCGATAAAAATCTTTGATAAAGCTGAGGTGTACAATATTATATTGAATTTGTTATAATAAAGCTAATCGGGGTCGTAAGACATATTGCAATCAAAGATCGGCGGATCTAAGCAAAGGTTTCATTCCAAAAGTTGCGATGAAGGATATATTAGATTTTATATTAAAGATGTTTTGATAAAATTAATGGGGTCTGGAGATAGACGAGATCACAAGTTTTGGTAGGAAAACCATCTAATTTATCCAATAAAAATATCTGGTAAAGTTGACATGTGTCAAAGGCCATGTGGATGCATTTTATGTCAATTAATGGTGAAATGCAGTGAATTTATGGTTTTCGATATTCTAAATGATTTCATTAATACTAATGATTCCTGAAGATTTTGCTCATAAAAGTATTGGATTCATGCATAATTTTTCATTTTCTATAAGTGTAGGCGATGGTCATTCTTGTAATTTTTCCTCGCAGGCTAGTCCTGCTAAACAAAATTCATGAGAAATGTCTCGACTGACTAAACCTAGAAGGAAAATTTTTGTTCAACAACACATAGTTGCTCCTCCTCTTGATGCCACAGAAATTCCTGGGCTATTTTCCGACATGACATGCACCCTTGATGCTGGGGTCGCTAGTTGGGAGGCCATGTATAAGATTTTCGAAGATGAAGGGAGAAAAGTGACACGAATAATAGTCACAGTAGAGGATAGGGTTCCTATTTCAGAAATTACATACAGTGATGTGGCCAATTTGCTTCTCCATAGAATTGGCGCTCGACCAAGCATCTTGCATTATATGGATATGATCAGATGGGTCATTAATAATATGAACATTTCAGATAGGAACTTCATGACCAAAAGACAGACGACCATTGCCTCTTTCACTAGAAAATATTTGTTTGCAATTTACGACCTCCCACCAGCTTAGAAGAAATATGATAAAGACTTCATTGATAAGTTCATGGAGGAAAATGAACACCAATCTGAGGTCATTCAAGGATGGAGAAGAGATCCAAGAAAGCATAAGTGGGAGGACAAGGGTATGCATTCTATAGCCTCTATTAATGCACCCTATTGTTTTGTTGTTGCAATGATGTGTAGATTGTTTGGCTATTCCAATACCCAAAGTTTTCAGACCAATGGGTACCCTTGATTGAAGTTGCCTCTGATAGTTATGTAATGGACTGGGGAACAATTTTGTCCAACAATTTAAGCAACGAAATCCTATAATATAGGAAAAAGCATAATTTTTCTAAAATTATTGTTGTCCCATTCTACATGAGTGCCTACATTATGGATTCTATTTGTTTCACTTCAGATTTTCCATCCATGGGATGGAAATGGACTATTGAAGACACTTTTCCTATTCACATTTACCATAATATTCTATGGGATTCAAAATACCGACCCCATTTTTATAAGATGAGCAATGGTGTCGTCCTTCCTATTTACCAGTTTGTTTTCAATGAGAAGTGCCCTAGAATCTCCACTAAAGGCAACATTGACCTCTTATCAGTTGGAAGATGTGTTGGGGAGGAATCTTTTACCTACGTTCAAATATTTGACAACCTTGCACAACCTCATGTGTTTTCCTTGTATGTCCCCGATAAGCTCCTAGCTCGAGAATTAACCTACCAGACTGTGAGAAATGGCTTGTCTAAAGTCATGAAAGAAAGCAAGAAGACAATGTCGCTTGGTTTTCTGTTTGGATATGGATTCTATTCTTTAGAGAATTTAAAATATGCTATTAAGGAGATGGAGGAAATCCAACTGACAAACTTTCCAACTATTCCAAATCAGCAGTATGATCCGATTGATACTGCCAAAGATATTACAACACAGGAAAAGATCAAGAAGTTTACAAACAATCCTACTAAATTTGATGATTTCTTTCAATCAGCCTCAAATTATGCAGAGGTTGAAAAATAAGAAACAACACGACTTAGCTCCAAGGAATTAGTGTAGTTTCATCAATACAAGGTTAAAAGGATTTCCCATTTGGCCAGTGAAATTCTTAATCTAAATCACCAGAACACAGAACAAGACACATGAACAAGCACATCTCAGAGTCAAGATGCAGTTCATGTAACTAAAACATTGGTAGCTAGGGAACCAAAGGTAGCTATAGTAATGATAGAAGAAAGTCTGGATGTGATTTTGGATCCGTTTCTTAAAGAGACTATCCCTAAGAAATAACAAACTTTATCACAGACACAGATTTCTTAGACTCCTGTAACCACTGAGAAGACCTTGTTCACTGTTGAGGCTTCTAAAGAAACTATGGACACTGATGATCTAGAAATCATCCCAGTTTTTTCGACCTCTGAGGTTGTTCTCAATATTGAGGAGATTCCTCCTTTAGACATATTTTACAGTCCCAAACACATAATAGTATTCAGCAGGCAGAGAAAGAGGAGAAGGAATGAACAAAGGTAGGCTTTGGTCCCTACAAATAACTCTTTCAAGGACTGTGGAAAGATACCCAAGTGACCCCTGCTGAATATCTTGGGAGACTATCAAAATATGCAGGAGCCAATGCCAGTGCAATAATTGACAAAGCCATAGAAGCATAACAACTCCCAAGGGAGAAGGATGATAGAATAAGGCACCTTGAACAAAATTGAGAAAATGAAAAGCAAGGAATCATCCAACAATGGAAAGTTCGATTTTCACAATTGCAAACCAGTTTCGATGGGCTGAAGATTCAATATGAATCTGAAATGAAGAGTCAAGATGCCCATATACCGGAGCTAGAGTGCGGGATTGAGCAACTGAAGGCTAATCCTAAGACGACATAATTCATGAAAGAAGTAGGGGAGTTGAATAACCTGCTTGCTCATTAGCAGGTTCCATTTTTCCAAAAGCTTACCTTATCGAAGAGATGTGCCAATCAGATGATGCACTTGTGAATCAACTGTCTGATCTCTAAACATATAACAAGGAATTTGAAGAGAAAATATTTGATTTCATTGACTAGAATAACAACTCTGAGAGCCGATTAGAAAATCTGCCAAAAATAGAAGAATCTCATAAATAGATTGTCTTCCAAGAATGAGAGATAAGGCTTAAAAATGTGGATATGGAAATCTATAGTGTCAGGGACATATCTAGCAACATGATTGAATCAATCAATGATAGCTTGTTGTAGGAAACTTTAGTCTCGAAGTGCCAAGAAGATACATTGCTCGATGTTAAAATATTGACAAAATCTTGGAAATAATCATCAAAGAAGAAGGTTGAGCGGATAAAATCTCTATCAAAGATTGACTTGGAATGCCATTGGCATTTCCTAGTCAAACCATATGGGAAATGGTTGATGTTGAGGTGTCTTCTAAATAAAATGAGTCAGGTGTTGCCAGTGCTCAACAATGAATTATTCACTGCATGGATGTACATTAGGCGTGAACATCCACCTGAATTAAAGTCAATGATAGATATATGTGAACTTCAACAACGATTGGTAGAGTAGTCTTCATCCAAGTCTTGATAAAATTGTTGGAACAGGATTGCACTATTAGTTTTTTTTTTATTTTAAGTGTGGTTTGTTTGGACTAGCGCAACATTTTATGGACTTTTATGTATTTGAGTTTTGATTTTAAACTTTAAATCCCCTTCATTGTTATGGAGAAAGGGGTTCTGAAATTTCGCGAGAAGCATTTTGGTTTTTACTACTGTAGTTGTAAACAAGTCTTAATAGAAAGAAGAACCGCACCGATTTTACTTATGAGTAGAGTGAATGTGTATTAGGTACTATTATCTTTACATTGATGCTATGTTTTTGAGCTGAAGTACTATTTTAACTCAAGTTTGTCATATATGTTATTACATGTCATTAGATCAATATCACCATTGATGTGTTTTGATCGAAATCTGTTGAGTATATAGACAAACAACAATATCATATATGTGCATTTGATGATTCGGTGTTTTTTTATATGTTAGCACTTGAAACCTCCCAACCTTTGACTTGCGATAGAGCACTTCCTCCGATATCCATATCACGCCAATATTCTTGAAGGCATGTGCTGCGATATGCGATAATCTCCAACCTCGGATATGCTCCAATCTCCAATATCCAGACCTGATATGGTGTATTAACATTAATTAATAAGAATTTTGTGTCCACCTTGATATCGAGACTTTTTAATGAAACCTCTGATATCAAATCACTGATCGTCGATTCACTTGCGGACCCATATAATTATAAGATTGGATTTAATCGAAGATCACATCTGTTTATTGGAACTTAGTTATGTGCCATCATCTAAAATGGCTAACAATATGGATGCAATATTGATATTAAAACGAGTTTAATTGTAATTTGGCATCCACCATATCAAAGCTTTATTATAGCGCAGGTTTGCAAACTGTGGGATGTTGTGATTATATCTGAAATCAACACTTACATTATTATGGACCTAATACAGTTATTAAAATGGGTTAATTATGTTATCCCGCTCCACATCGAAGGTACCCATATCACAAATGTTTTGTGTTATCTCATTTTGAATGTTGCAATGAGTAAACCTTCGATTCCACTACTAGTTCTCGATTGAAGGACTGCATTATGTTGATTATGTTTGCATATGTGGTACATCCCTCTAGGGATGAGTTATATATATATGCATGTGTGTAAATGTTGAAGGCAAAGTTGTGTGTAGTGATTGCTAAAGGTAAGCATAGAATGTTTGATGCTTAAGGGGCATAACAAATCACATGCTATAACAAACCGCATGATAACAAAGATTAATAAGCTATTAAGGAAGAGACATAACTCATTACATGTCATGGTCGAGCCATGAGAGGTTGGATCAAATTTGAAAGATAATGGGTTTTGAGACCCTTTTATTAATATTCAGATTACATGGAAGACTCGTTGTATAGTAAGGTCTTTATCCGCTTGCATGCCTTTTGTTTCCCAAGTTACAAGTTGTTGTGTTGCATGGAAAGCATTGGATTAATGTCAAGGGGAGTTTTCCCTTGGGATCATACGAGCCACCAGATTTTCCTAAATGACCTTCAACTTGGCCTTCTCAGTAGGCTAGATACCTATTATTGGCACCTTAGGATGGTTGTCGAGGCACCCGAAGGTTTTTTCAAGTGTCATGGAGCTACTTGTAGGCTCAGCATAGGGTATGGTACCATCGACGTGTGGCAGGAAAGGTAGGAACCTCTTAGGGGTCCACACCAAACCTGTGGTAGGTAAGTGATGTGGGAGCACCTATGTCGTCTTGGGTAGGATTCCCTCCCAGTGGGAAGGGAAGACTCATCGACGAGAAATCCATTGGAGAATGTATCACCCAAGCTTAGGAGGAATAATGTCGTAGATTGTCCTAAGTAACCAAAGGTATCATCATCAAACTGTGAAGCATGTCTGGGATTCTACGAGATTAATGAGATAGAGACATAGTTGGCAAGACCAGGTCAAAGAAGCCTTTGCAACAACAAATCTTATAACCGAGGAGGTCCTAGAGCTCTTCTTCTAAGACACTAGACGATGAAGAGTTGAGGTCCCTTTGCCAAGTCATGACAAGAATCAAAGAGAAGGCCTTGTTGTGGTGCATAAGAGTGAGGCTATGAACTTAAAGGAAATTTTGCGATAAATTTATCCTTTGGATGTTCAAAAATTTAGTCAAGGGAGGCTTCTGATTGGTGGAACCAAATTTCCCCTCACGTGATTGGTTGGAATGATGTGGAAGAAAAGACATAGAGTGGTTGTACTCTATTGGTGGGAGGAACCTTTTGATAATAGAGTTATATTAGAGTTATGACATTGGAGGAATTATTTTAGAAATCTCTGATATTAAAACTCTAATACATATAACATTGGTTATTTATAATAATAAGAAAATATCTAAACTTTGAAACACATAAGTGATAGCCCTTTTAAAAGTTTTTGGCATATTATATTAAGCATTGTTGGACGATCCCACATGGCATATTATACTCCTATTTAGAAAATTGGAGATTCCCTATCGACGTTTTTGTTATGTGACACGATTCAAAATATCTTCTCTCCGACATGCGATAAAGGGTTGCACTGCGATACTGCGATATGCTAATCTCGTAGGTTCTCCGATCTTGAAGGTCAGAGGTAATCACATATTGGAACAGACGCCTTTAAGGATGAAAAGACATTTGCAAGTAAGTGAGAGCACTTTTTTTTTTTTTTGTCAAGCATTTTAAAAGTATTTGCTTTGAATTAGAGTTGTAAAACCATGCTTACATCAATCATCGAAATGCGAAATTGTAAAATTTGTCCAATTTTTATTTATTTATTTATTTTTTTTTTTCTAAACACAAGTGAACATATATTTTTTTAGAAAGGGGAAAATTTTTGGAATTTTAAATGAGTTTCGCAACAACTACTCATAAAAGAAAGTAACTAATTTAAAATTGAATCAAAAGTATGCTTATTGAAATGAAATCGGAAGGGGCTAGTTCAATATAAAAGGGTTAAAGTCACATGGAAATACAAGTGTTGGACTCAGGGGCTATTTGTTTCATTTATTCTAATTAATGAATAAAAAAGAAGCTTTAAAAATAATATTAAGTCAAAATGAAAAATAAAACAGGATGACAGGATAAGAACAAGTGAAATAACAAATGATCCAAAAGGCAGTTGCAAATACACAGGGGTCCCCAATGTTACCAATATGATAACAATAAAGTCAAGTTGGGGGTGTTGTATTTTTTACAGTTTGGAAAGTTTGATCAGAGTAGGTTTTGAGTCCTTTTGTTGTTTGGAAAAATCGTTGCGAGTTTTTGTGGTAAGTCACTCCTTGGAGAGCTGAAAAAAGATTTAGTAGTAAGTGAGAACATATATTTTAGTTTCTATTTCTCTTTGAAGTGTTTTTGAAAGTATTTGATTTGAAGAAGAGTTGTAAAATTATGCTAGTATCAATCAGCAAAATTTGAACTTGTAAAGTTTGTCTTCTCTTTTTTCTAAAGACGTTGCACACAATATTTTATTTTGTAGAAAGGGGAAAATTTATGGAATTTTAATTGAGTTTCACAACAACTGTTTGTAAATGAAAGCAACTATTGTGAAATTGAATGCAAAGTATTCTTACTGAAAGGGAATCAAAAGGGGCTAGATGCAGCAATTAGACTACAGGTGGCTATAAATACTTTGATTCTAGTATGGATACATCTTTCTACCTATGCTTGATGTAATCATTGCCTTGCATGCAGGAGTAGCGGCTGAAGGAAAATGGTGGAGAGATGCAAAGATTAGCCAATGTTCAAACTCCAGAGATAGAAGTGAATGTTAAGCCTTGTCGGTCTATGTTTCCAATGTCTACTATCACCTTTGGTAATGTCATTCCTTGAGATTTATGTATTGTCAAACCCCATGCCATTCGAAGGGGAATTTTCCTGCGAGACCCTTGCGTTATTGGGGGAAGTGGAACATAAGATGGGTTGAAGTCGTCCCATGGAAGGCCTTTGTATTGGAAGAAGTCAACAACAACGAAGGATGGTAATTGAGTGGGTTTTGATCCAGCTGCATAGAAAATGGAAATTACTTTTCCAAGTGCTCCATTTACAAGACCTACTTCAACTCACTAGTTAAATGTGAGGAAAACCTGTTGTTCATTGCAAATAAGAAATTTTTCATCCAACTATTCATCTTCTTCGTGTGCATCGATAAGATGTTGGTTTCTTTTCTCTGCGTAACATCGTTCAATTGGCATGTTCAATTTTTTGAGCATTTGTTTGTTATGAAATTCGACATCTAGGTTGCTTGGATATAGGCGAATTGCATTGTCAAATTCCTGTTGCTCATCCTTTGAAAAAAAAGAATCTGTCCTTGACATGAGGAACTTCCAGTCTTCCATTGTTGGTGTTTCATTTATGAGATTTGTGAGCAATTTTCGGAATGAAATTTGAAGAGGGTCCGTCCCTTGTTGATGAAAGATGGTAGATAGTATGACGACCGTGTCAAAGGTGCACCAAAGGGCATTGTTGCGTGATGTGCCGACATACATGGGGATTACTTTCATAGGAGGTAGTTTCTAAATATCACCAAGTATGATAGACTAATTTCTAAAAGACACATTATGATATGAACGAAATACCTCCCTTAAGCGATCATCTATGTGTGAAAGAAGTTTAGGGCCAATAAAGCTCATTTCATCGATTAAAATGTATTTGGTGTGAAGAATTTTATCTTGGAGATGCAAAAGTGGTTGGCCCTCAAGAAGATGCATTGGCACTAGAGGAATGCGAAGGAATAATGGATTGTAAGCACCTTTATGTTAAACGCTGCAAAATTTGTTGGAGTGAGTAGGAGAAAATGACTTGAATTGGGAAGAGATTTAGCAAGAAATGTATCTTTTAGGAAATCAATTAAATGAGACTTTCCCGTGCCAACAATACCTTGGATGAGCAGTCTAAGTGGAGGAATGACGGAAGTGGTCCTAAAGTGGGTGAGGACAATGGTGAAAACAACTTGTTGGGTGGGCGATAGTGAGGTGAGCGAGCAGGGAACTAGAGACGGGCTAGAATGGATTTGGGTGGATGAGTGACTAAAGTCTATGAAACGTATGGTTGTCTATTGCAAAGGGAGAGGGATGGTAGTATGGGCCCAATTATGGTTGGAGTCAAAATCACGATGTCCAAGCATGTCAATGTCATCAATTTCCATGTTGTTTCCAGGGTGTAGCTGAGAAAGGAATTGCGATTCATCGATGTCTACAGATTCAAGGGGTTTCGACATATCATTAGTGGAGGTGTCATCAGAGCAATGGGGAATGGGGGTTTCAGGGGCTCGATGAACATTCCATGGAAAATACACATATATTTTTTGTTCCCAACGTGAAATTATTGCTTCATCATTGGAGCCTATGTCTGATGGGAGTGTGTAGAAAGGGAAGTATAAAAGTAGTTCACTCCAGCAGAAAGAAGCGTAGGACGCGTCAGTAGGAGAAGGGATCGAGGAATAGGAAGGGAGGACATCAACAATCTTACAAGGATTTATTTGTTTCCATTGGTTATGTTTTTTATGAGTAGAGAAGGATTAGAAACATGCAGCTTCAAGAAGAGTTAGTGTTTCAAGCGAAGTAGGTGTATTCATGTATGGTACAATGAAGGGTGGTGTTGGGAAGGTGGAACCTAGACCATGAGAAATATGTCAAAAAATAGTTCAAGTAACATTGAGGGAAACAAATGACTCACTACAAAGTGAAAGGGGAAGTTTTTGTAGCATGTGGCATGTTTCCTGTGTGTTGATGTCCCTATCGACAATTTTTTCTGTTAAAAAGTTTCGAACAACATTAACGACAGGTGTTTCAGGGTGGACAACCTAGGAGACACGTGACAACATTTTCTGATAACTTTCTGATTTTGTTTCTAGTTTCAATGCATATCTCGTGATGTAGCGAAGAATAACATGCTGAGAAAAAATCTGTTGGCAATCGATGTTTGCTCTCCATATGTATATCATGTCAGATTTGTGTACATTTAACCTGACATCATTATGAGTGGGGACATATTTCTTTCGTCCAATAACATCAATGATCAAAGAGGAGGTGGGATTCAAATCCCATGGAACTCCATAGTGGCAAATAAGAGTAGGACCTTTTTTGCGAACACGTGAAGAGGGGTGGAATTTTGTATGTCGTTGAATGAAATTAAGAATATTCTCATAGTCCTGAAAGCGAGGGGATGAAGATATCAATGGTGATGGGAGGATGCATGGGCCATTCTTTATGGAGATGTGTACATAAGGTCCACATTGTTTAGGAGGGTAAGGATTACAAGAAGAAACATGTTCATTGAAAAAGTCCTTGGCTCTATCCATCGTGACTTGGTCATCCCAATCGAGGTTGTCCATATTAGGTGTGTTTTCGAGCCAAAGGAAACCATGTATGTCTGTGGAGCCCCTATGTTGGCACTCATACCTGCAAAGATGAAAAATGAAATTTTGTGAGGCAACTGTACATCCAGGCAAAGAAATAAAAAGGAGAAGGATGGTCAAGGAAAAATTTGCACCATAAGTCCTTTGCATGTAAACCTTTTTGCAAGGCCTCTTCAAGGAATATTGTGAATCGACAATGAATGTATTGCACTGCAAGATGTGGATTGTTGATTATATTCTTGAATTTCCATCGAGACAGCTTGGATGAATCCAAAAGGGGGGGGGTCTTCCAGGCATGACCATGTGCATGTCATTCCATTTGGTGTTAGTTGCACTTACGGTGAAGAAGAAAGTAGGGCTGCCTATTTGTATGATCATATTAGTGAGTTCACCTCTTTGTTTGTTCCAAAATGAGAGTGTCCCTCTAAGGCCTGATCCGAATTGCATAATTTGGTCAAGAAGCATGGAATCAGGTATGTCATGGAGGCGCACATGAAGGTATGCAACAATCATTGGAAATCCCTCTTCAAGGTTTCTCTTCAAGAAAATAGCAGCAGTTTCTTGACTACGATGCCACAACATAAGATTGTACAAGTAATACCAAAATCTTGGATGTTTGGAAAACCGAGTATCATAGTAGCATATGAGATGAACACCATATTCTTTCATTTCAACTTTTCTAAGACATGGTTGACCAATCATGGTAGCCCCTATGGGGAACACCATAGTAAAGAGGCCTTCAGTGGTAAATTCATTGATAGAAGAGGGGGAAACAGAGGCCCAGGAAGTGAAGTAGTGGGATTAGGATGGCGAGACTGTAGGTAGTTGCGTATTTCTTCAAGATCAATATGGGAATTAGGGAGTGATGATAAAAAAGAGGATGGTTGGAGTGGGGTGTGAATAAATTTTATCATCGAAAGTAGGGAAGTCAAGTAGTGGTTCAGGAGAGGAGGGGGAGATTCGGCGGATGAGAGAAGACATATCGGTACGGTGAGTCTGACATCCTTGGTCTAGTTGGACATCCTTGTAGTAGGGATCATGGGCTAGTTTGTACTCTAAAGCTGCAATAACATGTGTCCTGCTAACAATGAAGTCATATGTTTTGTGGTTAGATCCATTCCTAGTAACAATGGCTATGTCCAATTCGGAGATCAAGCGTGGTAAAATGTTGGCGATGGCAGTGATGTCTTGCGGGAAACAAATAGTATGACCAATGTATTTGTACTGTCCACCTCATGCATGGGTGACTTGCAAGATTGGGCTGACACGTGATATGATCATTTCTTCTATTTGTGTTAGAGCAGCAAGGAAAAATGGTTGGTTGCCAGGGTCCATGTTGTTCACAAGGGAGAAGCAATGGGTGGATTTTGTAGTTTCACATCGGAAGCAACAAAGGTTACCATGTAAGAATTTTGTTTTCATATTTGGGTAGGATTTTTTTCATAGAGATAAGATATGCAAGGGAGAGAGGTCATCTATACTTTCATGAAATCGATGGCGTGCATGGTTAATGGCAGGGTTGACCAAAATATGGGGATGGGAGGGTGAAGGGGGATGAGTCGATGGTGGGGTGTGCGGTGTATATGGGAAAAAAGTGGAAGTGAATGGAGGAAGTTGAAGGGTAGGTACAGTTAGAGCATGGAATGTTGAAGGAGATGGGTTTGCAAGTGAAGCTTTAGGATGTTTGGGAAGAGAAACATTAGATGGGGGTATAGATGGAAAGGTTTGGGTGTTTAAATTAGTCATCTTTGTTTTGTGGAGGTGTCTTTATTATGTGCATAAAGGAATCTCTTCCGAGCATTTCTTGAGGGTTTTGCAGAAGATGTTGGCATTTCCATCCTAATACAAACATGGGGACACAAGTTCAAGTGAATATAGGATATGAGAAAGAGTTGTTTTAAGTGCAAAGATAGAGTACATAGCCCCAAAAAGCAAGAACTTCATTAGTGGGTATATTTTCGAAATAGTGCCTTCTAGATTATAAAGTATATGCATCTTTTGAAAAATTAGCTGAAGTTTAGTGGTCGGAGAAACCTTTTTATAATAGAGTTTATGTTCTTTGATATTATGTACTAATGCTGTGCGATTCAAATTTTGTTTTGGAACGTTGTCAAAGCTATGTTTGGAGCATAGAATGAGATTAGAATCAATCTTATTGAGTGAAGTATTTTTGTGGTGATTGATAACTATCTACCATTCATTTACCAATTAGATTTAAGGCAAATAAACAACAACCTTTGTAAGAAGCCAATGTTTGTATTTAGGTGCACAAAGAACAATATAAAAGGATGTAAATATTCTATTTTTTTAGAAGGAAGAAGAAAAAAACATATATACTATATGTAAAAGTAAAAGATGGATAATTATGGGAAGGTGGAAGTTGCAACATGAATCATAGGTGTATATACATAAATAAGAGAAGTACAATGATGAAGTGAACAAAAAGAAGGGGGGCGTCAAGGGACGAAACAACAATGAACATAAAGACATATAGAAGTTATTGTTTACACTTCAAGGTGGCATGGGGTAAATAAATCGACTTTGAAAGACGTCGAACAGCTGAAGAAGTAGAAATTTTTTTGATTTCCTAGAGGAGAATGGAACATGCAGAGCTCTAGGTGATTTCCTCTGAATTGATTAGTACAAACTTCAAACGGTCCACACCATTGAAGATATATATTTTCACAAACAATGTGAAGAGGAAAGGAGCACATGAAACCCTTGCACGAAGCTCGTGGATAGCACTAGGATCACTGGAGAGTATGAACAAGTATTTTTCTTGGACACCCATGAGTTAAGTTGCAAAATTATCAAATGCAATGACATTTTCCAGTACGCCTATGTGGTCATGCATTTCAAATTTCAACACATACCGATAGTCACATTCCGGGAAGGCACCACCACATTTTATGCAGTGCAACATTCCATTGGAGTGGTTGACATTTTTTTTCATTCATTGCATGCCCTCGGATGAGAGAGGGAATGTAAGGAAGTAGAAATATTGCATGTCAATAGATGTGATGGTTCCACGAATAGAGAACCATGTTGTTTTTCCGGTGGGATACGAGTCTATGTTATGCTCTTAACCTGCAAATGATACCCAAATACAGAATATGCGAAGAAAAGATACCAAGAACATAGAATATGCGAAGAAAAGATACCCAGAACACAAAATGGCAATGATTTTATTATTCAGAGAGTAATGTTCACTTGCCTCTTCGAGGGGGCAACCTCCAATAAAGCAGAGGTCAGTTACAAAAATAAGACACGATGCCCCTCGCAGGGAGTTTCTATCCTTTATATATGACTCCTATGAGTAATACCACGGGTCAATACCGCTTATTACTAGTACCATATATCTAATACTACGGCCCATTTGCAACTAACTGTGGTTCCTTTATTAATTGCGGATTAACCACTTACAGTTATTAATATGGGCTTTATTGACTCTTGACTATGACGTGGTCCCTTTACATAGATAAGGGGGTTAGGGTGGGACCCTAACATGCCCACCCCCTTAAGATTAGCCTTGTCCTCAAGGCTGAAGCTGCGGAAACTGCTGCAGAATAGTGGCTGGCTCCCAATTGCATCTTCCGGAGAGGTGTCTTTCCATTTGACGAGGACCTCCTTAATCATGCGGCCGCGCAGTTGCTTGACTCGTGTGTCGAGAACCTGTTCCGGTTGAAGCCAGATGGACCCTTCCTCGTCCAATTCCGGTAGACTAGTCTGAACTCGGCAATTGTTCCCAATCACTTTCTTGAGGCACGATACATGGAAAACTGGGTGGATTTTTGCTGTAGGTGGCAAAGCCAACTTGTAAGCCACTTCTCCAATGCGCTGAAGTACTTGATATGGTCCGTAGAATTTGGGAGAGAGTTTCTGACATCCCTTGTCTTTGAGTGATGTTTGCTTATATGGTTGGAGCCATAAAAAGACCCGATCCCCTTTTTGAAATTGGCGCTCTGAGCGATGCTGGTCTACCTATTGCTTCATGCGGTTCTGATCTTGGTGAAGATTCTCTCGAAGATGGGCGAGCATAGTTGCGCAGTGTTGTAGGAGTTGATCCACTGCTTGGACTTTTGAGCAGCCCTTGAGATAGGAAGTAGGTGAAGGCGGGAGTTGACCATATACTGCTTCATAGGGAGTCATTTTGGTGGTGGCATGATAGTTGGTGTTATACCACCATTCTGCCAGAGGTAGCCACTGTACCCAAAGGTGTTGTTTTCTGAAGTAAAACACCTAAGGTATGTTTCTAGACATTTGTTGACTGCTTCAGTTTGACCATCTATTTGTGGATGGTAGGAAGTACTGAGTTTTAGTTGAGTGCCTTGTATTCTGAAGAGTTCCTGCCAAAAATTGCTGGTGAAGATCGGGTCACGGTCAGACACAATAAAAATGGGCATGCCATGCAATTTGAAGATCTAATCCATGAAAGTTTGAGCAACCAAGGTGGGTGTAAACGGGTGGGGGGGGAGCGCAGAAATGAGCATACTTCGACAATCGGTCCACAACCACCATGATGACTGACTTGTTCCCTGACTTTGGAAGACCTATAATGAAATCCATAGAAACTTCTATCCAAATTGATGCCGGAATGGGCAATGGTTGTAATGTGCCTGGAATGTTGACTATTTCCCCTTTGTGGCGTTGACAGACCTCGCATTCGGTTACGAAGGTAAGGATGTCCTTTTCATGCCTGTCCAGAAAAATGATCTTCTGGTGCGAGCATACGTCTTCTAAAAGCCCGAATGTCCTGCAATGGGAGATGGGTGCATCTCTGCCAAAATGCGACTTTTGAAGGTGGATGTTGGTGATATTACGACTCTGTCCTTGTAGCGAAGAATATCATCCTGCCACGAGTAGCCCTTGGTGGAATTTGGATCGGCTTGTAATTGAGAAATGAGTTGGGAGAACTCGAGGTGTGAAAACCATTCTCTGCGAGCTTCTTCAATCCATTCTGGAATGGGGAGGGAAATAGCTAGCAGGGTACTTTCCTCCTCAAACTGGCGAGATAATGCATCTGCTACACTATTGTCTTTCCCTTTCTTGTAAATGATCTCATAATCATATCCCAACATTTTGGCTAGCCATTTATTTTGTTGTGGGGAGGATAGGCGTTGCTCCAAAAAATATTTAAGACTGTGATGATCTGTGCGAATTTGGAAACGTCACCCCAATAAGTAAGGTCGCCAGGTGTCGACTGCATGTAAGATGGCCATCATTTCCTTCTCGTAGGTAGATTGGCCCAGATTCCTCCCACTGAGTTGCTGGCTTGTGAAGGCCAACGGTCACCCTTCCTGCATTAAGACTGCCCCAATACCTGTACCCGAAGCATCACATTCAATGACAAAAGATTTGGTGAAGTCAGGTAGTGCTAAAACTGGAGTGGAACACATGGCATGTTTTAGAGCTGTAAAGGCCTGTTGTGCTTCCTCATTCCAGAAGAATGAATTTTTCTTTAGGAGTTGGGTGAGGGGCTTCACTATGTGACCATAGTTGCAGACAAATTTACGATAATAGCCTATGAGACCCAAAAATCCTTGCAAGCTCTTCAAGGTCTTAGGTTGAGGCCATTCCTGCATTGCATGGATCTTTTTGGGGTCCACCTTGACACCTTCACGCCCCACAATGCGGCCCAAATACTCTACTTCTGCCATGCCAAATGAGCACTTGGACATCTTGACAAATAATTTATGCTTGCAAAGTAGTTGCAAGAGTAGATATACATGCTGAAGATGTGCGGCCCAAGTGCAACTATAGATCAGGATGTCATCGAAGAAGACAAGGACAAATTTCCTGACATATGGTTTGAGAATGTGGTTCATAAGGCTCTGAAAAGTAGAGGGGCCATTACAAAGACCAAATGGCATGACCAGGAATTCATAATGGCCTTCATGAGTTCTGAAAGCAGTCTTGGGGATTTCGACTTCCTTCATGCGAATTTGGTGGTAGCCTGAGCGAAGATCCAGCTTAGTGAAGAATTGAGCCCCATTGAGTTCATCCAGCAAATCATCAACCACTGGGATGGGAAATTTA
>APFE030564658.1:86309-160758 GCA_000404065.3 Pinus taeda | reverse complement strand
CCTCTTGTATTTCCTGCGTGCATGCCTCCCCAAATCTGCAGATTTATGCGCTCAACGACAGATCCAATGGTTTAAAGACGGCAGAACACGTCTCGAGCCAAAAAAAAAATTTGCTACTAAATGGAGATCCCACCAGCCCTAGAAAGTGCTCTGATACCACTTGCTATGCTCTTAACCTGAAAATGATACCCAAATACAGAATATGCAAAGAAAAGATACCGAGAACACAGAATATGCGAAGAAAAGATACCCAGAACATAGAATGGCAATGATTTTATTATTCAGAGAGTAATGTTCACTTGCCTCTTCGAGGGGGCAACCTCCAAAAGAGAAGAGCTCAATTACAAAAATAAGACATGATGCCCCTCGCAGGGAGTTTCTATCCTTTATATATGACTCCTATGAGTAATACCACGGGTCAATACCGCTTATTACTAATACCATCTATCTAATACTATGGCCCATTTGCAACTAACTGTGGTCCTTTATTAATTGCGGATTAACCACTTACAATTATTAATATGGGCTTTATTGACTCTTGACTATGACGTGGTCCCATTACATAGATAAGGGGGTTAGGGTGGGACCCTAACAGTCTATGAGGTTGACAACTGTACGTTGTGGGTGGCCCCGAGAATTTTCTACTTAACGATGGTGAAGAGGCCAAGTGGTCTTGATGAAACCATGATTAGAGTTGTTCAGTCTCTGGAATAGCGAGATCTAGCATGAGGTTGGTAGTTGAGATAGTCCCAACAATTCTTCCATTAAATTCGACTATGCAACCCCCTTTGATTACAAGCATGATAGAAGCACCAGAAGAGGCGAGTTCAATGAGTTGCTTGCCCAAGGTGTAGAAATTCTCCCCCCATAGGGTGATGTCGATGCTATAGCCCGACATGTCATACAAATTGAGAGTTTTCCTAAGTGTTTCAGATCCATCTCTTCGATGAATGGTGGAAGTTGGAGAAGTGGACCTGATAATGCCAATGATGTGGACAATTGAGTGGAGGAATGCAGATCTGATTTCATCTATAGATTTAAAATGGAAATGGTGGAAAGGAATTGTTAGAACATGATCTAAGGAAGGTTCAACCGTGGAAGTTGCAGAGAGGGAGACTTCCATTTTCTATCCAGATGGTTGCAATTTGTGTTTGTGGGTTTCATAGTGCCATTTGAAACCATGTAAATGGAAAAGGTCATGCAAGGAATCTACTAGATCAACGAAGGAAAAGAGATGGATTGTATCATTGGTAGAATCAAGGAGGTCAAATCCAAATACCTTTTCGGAGCATCAAGCATTGTTTTAGGAGTGAACAGATGTTTCTCTAAGCACCATACCCTGGATCCACCATTGTTTACGATAGGGGCTTAGCGCCATGAATGGAATGGAAGCAGGTAGAGCATAGGACAATTGAGTTGATGATGACATAGAATCCTGTGTCGAAGTAGTAGAAGATGAGGTGGGGGCATGTGACATTGAAGAGATCGATTGGTATGCCAATGTTTGTACAATTTGAATAAGGTCGAGGTCCCCAATCAAATTTTCATGACGTTCGAGAACTTCCAGTTTAATAATTTGCAGGGTCCTGAAAAGAAGGAAATAAAGAGAAAATAAACACGGCATTATTCTGAGTGACAGTGGTGGAGAGAGGGTAGGAACAGAAAGACATCGAGAATATGGTGAAGAGTGAACATATGCATAGTTTTTAAAAAACGTGCAACTGACTTCTTTGAGAATGATAATCGAGCCCAACTGGAGGGCACCAGAGATGACATGGCCATTGTAAGTAGATGGAAGAAAATTTTTGTGCTAAGAGGTACCATCGAAGAGGCAAATGCAGTAGCTTTGGGACGATGTCTTTGTGGAAGCAAGAAGGTCGAGTTCAACAATTTGGAGTGATGGTTGGATTGTTGTAGAGCCAACGAGAAACAAAGTTATGGCATCCATTGTCAAGGCAATTTACATGATGACAAGGAAAGGAGGTGTCTTGAAAGGTGAAAGCCTGTAAAATGTTGTCAACATTGGAAGAGAAGTATAAATAAAGCAGCGAGAGTGGTCAGTAAAAGGATTGACATACTTGGAGCCAAATGAAAGAATAAATATTTTACAATTTAGATTGTTGCCAATAGTCAAAGGTAAGTGGAAAGGAAAATTGAAATGTTTAAGCATAGAAAGTTGGCTGTCTATATATGGAATTTTAGAAACTCTACAGACAGGTGTGTTGTACAACGTGACAATGCACATAGTATTCTAAGCTATATATGCAATATGAAAACATTGATACTTTCCATTTGAGTGCAGAAGACGATATGGTTAGCATGTTTTCAATTCTCACCTGTCTGTTATTGAAATTATGGGGCAGTTATCAGGTTGAAGGAAGCAACATGAGATGTAGTAGTAACAACAAGAGCAACAACAAGAGACCAACAATAGCATAACAACAAAAACAAAGGATGTAACTCTAAAAATCAGCAGAATAGTGCGACATGAAGATGCTAAGTAGAGCACACGCCCATCTACCAGCTAAGCAGAAGGAGAAATAAATCAAAATCAGGACATGTGGCAGAGGTCACGGGGTTACCAATGATAAATATGCTCATTTGAGCAAGAGTAAAGTGAGAATAAATGCACATAGGCAGGCCATTAATTAGATTATTGAATAGAACAGTCCTCGACGTCAAGATGTGTGGATAAGTTTCAAACCTTAATCAAAGGAAAGTGTGACATATTGATTAAATATACATGGGGGTTTTGAGATTTTGAAACTTTAACATGAGAAGAATCCTTTTCGAAATCTTGCAATTTGAAAGTCCAATCCAGCATATCAATGTGGCTCATTTGAATAAATGCATATAATAAAGTGTCTAGGGCATAAAACATATCAATTTCATGCGAGCAAGAATAAAGAGAAAATAAATGCACATGGTTGGTCCATTAATTAGATTAATGAATAGAGTAGCCGTTGAGACTAAGATGCATGTAAAGTTTTTAAGTTGAAATCATTAAAAAAATGTGGCATATTGGTTAAATATATATCAGATTTTTTGGGCATTGAAACCTTGACACCAGAAGAAATATTTTGGAAATCTATGGAAGAAAGAGGTTGATCGATCATATTAATTTTCCTCAGTGCAAGGGCATAAAACATGCGATATTCGTACAAGTGAGAATAAAACGACAACAAATGCATGTAGTCGGTTAACCAGCGTTAATTAATGAATAAAATAAAAGGGAGAGAAAGATATGTGCATAGACAATGGATCATATCAGAGGTCATATTCCAAAAGCTACGATAAGGGGTAGATGCGATTTCACATTTAAGTTTGGTATAGTAAAACAATTGGGTTTTCATTTTAGTGGTTGGAGGTCCATAACACATTTCGGAGATTTGGAATTTAGATATGTGTTTATTATTATATAGGACCAATGCTACATGTATCGGAAATTTCTAAAAGAATCTCCACGATGTTATTAGTCTAATATAACTCTATTATAGAAAGCTTCGTCCGACCAATAGACAAAAATGAATGTCACGTAGGTCTGAGGTGTCACTACCTTGTCTATTTTAGATATCTAGCGATCCTTGTCAACCTCTAAATGCCTTGTTTTTTCAAGGTTCGACTTCTGACTTCAGAGATTTCTATTCGTTCTGATATCTGGACCCTCCAAAGGTATAAAAAATAAATTCAATTGAACATTGCATCTGCTCTCAAGCAGAACTTTCCGAGAATGGGCCACATCTTAAAAGTGTTGATATTGCAATTTGTGATATGTGAGTTGCGATATGAGATGAAACGGCCGACAATGGGCCACTAGTGTTAAAAGTCAGGATGGACGATAAAAAATTAACAAAGGATTTGTTTGAAAAACCAAACAAGCTCGAGCCTTTTCTCTATCCTCCCAAAGGGACGTGTGGTGGAAAAAAGACTAGATCTAATAACAGACATGGGACAAATAGTGATTGGATGCATTAAGGGACACGTTGCAACCAACAATTGGTTGTGACAAGTGACACGAGGAGCTTGACATCATCATGAAGTGCCAACCGTGTTCACACATGGTAGGCAGATTCGACAGTTTCAAGGCAAATAATAGGCCAAAAAAGGCTAGCACGTGGCAAATACATGGTAGTGATGGCATCACATATGGGAGATCAATGATTAGAGGTTGAGTCGTATTGTGCATCGAACTAAAACCTCCGATTGAAGGACTCCAATATGGGGGCTAGACTACAGTCACATGAAGATCCATAGGACCAAGGCCCAAACGTAGAAGGTGATCGACGATCGAAAATCGACAAATTGACATGTCATGCACCGTGGTTACACCTCCGATTGGAAATCGCCGATAGAGATGATTTGGGGGCCAGCACCATGGTCACAAATAGTTCAAAGGAATCAAGGGAGGCACATGGAATTATTCAAAAGGTGACACGTGGCAGTGGTGACATCACGTATGGGAGATCAATGATCACAGGTTGAGGCATATTATGCATCAAAGTGAAACCTCTTATTGAAGGGCTCTGATACGGGGGCTAGACTATGGTGACGTGAAGAGCCATAGGACCAAGGCCCAAACAGAGAAGGTGATCAATGATCGGTAATCAACGAATTATCATGTTGTGCACCAAGGTTACACCTCTGATTGGAAATCATCGATAAAGAGGGCTCCTATTTGGGGGCTATCACCATGGTCACAAAGGGTTCAAAGAAATCAAGGGCAACACATGGAATTATTCAAAATGTGACACATGGAAGATACATGGCAGTGATGGCATCATGTATGGGAGATAAGCGATCAGAGGTTGAGGTGTGTTTTGTATCGAAGTGAAACCTCTGATTGAAGGGCTATGATACGGGGGCTAGACTACGGTCACGTGAAGAGCCACAGGACCAAGGTCCAAATGCAGAAGGTGATCGACGATTGGCAATTAACGAATTGACATGTCGTGCACCAAGGTTACACCTCCGATTGGAAATTGCCAATAGAGAGGGCTCTAATTTGGGGGCTAACGCCATGGTCACAAAGAGTTCAAAGGAATCAAGGGATATCGGCGCATTAGAAGGCTGGTGAAAGTTTAAATATTTTTTCCGTCTATCTAAATCATGAAGTTGGCAGAAATAGGTTAATAAAGGTTTTCATGTAAAGTTGGGTGGGAAGGGTTAACCTAGGTATTATATGATAAAATTTCATGTGGAGGGGCTTCACTCATTTCCTCTCCACGTAGAGCAGGCCACATCACTCATCAGAGATCGCAAGATTTGGGACTGCAACCAAATGCTACATTATGAAATCGCCCATTGCGATTCGGCGATATTATAAAGGCCCAGGTGCATATGATGTGGTCCCATGTGTTACACATTGAAACAATTTGTAGCGCAATATTTTGAATCGGATCCCAGTCCCAAGAATAAAGGGCTTAGCCCTGGAAGGCACCACTCACTAGATTTATGACGTAACGTCCTTTCCACAATCATGATGTCACACTCCGCCATGTGGCTGGCACGCGGTTATTAAGATTCAAAGAACCTTGGGTGGAGAAAATCGCAGATCAGAGGCTCACGGTCAATCACACCGTCGAAATGGTATATTATAAGGCCGACGAATCTATTAGAGTGTCATGAGGAGGAACCTCACCATAAAAACCCTATCGTCTTAATTATGATGCGTGAATTTTAAATTAGAATTGAAAAATTAATATTATTATAATTTTGTGTTTAAAGCACAC
Organism: Pinus taeda; assembly: GCA_000404065.3. Taxonomy (NCBI): domain Eukaryota; kingdom Viridiplantae; phylum Streptophyta; class Pinopsida; order Pinales; family Pinaceae; genus Pinus; species Pinus taeda. The sequence goes on along the minus strand of APFE030564658.1, from coordinate 155,029 downwards.
AATAGTTTAGAATTACATCAAATATGGTTAGTTGGCTATGTTGTTTAAGCTTAGTCAAAGGGTCATATTTGAATAATACATTAATAAAAACATATCATAATTTTACTTATCACTATGTATACTATATAAAAAATATCTAAGATTTGATCAGTTTTTCCTGGTATATGACAACTAGATAAGAGGATTTCTAGCCCAACTTGGTGGGGAATTCACTAAGGTTCCTCATTAAAACCAAGTAGAGGTTCTTACTAAATGAGTTGATGAATTTGGTGACTTAAGGTCTTTCTACCTTGAGAGTTTCAATTCTTCTATTTGAGTCCTGAGAGCATCAATCTCATATCCTCCATACGGTGTATTTGTTGCCTTTAATTTATTAAAATATTCATAGCATTAGACCAATTTTCCGTGAATTTTACTAGTTAAAACAAGAGTTGATTAATTTACCATTATAGATCAAAAAGTTCTTCTTCTTGATTGTGATAAATGTATTTCTTATTCTTATTATAGTATAGAGCCACATCCACCAAAAGGACAACAAAGCATGAACTCCCTTACTAGAAAAGAAAAGAGATACACACTTGTTCCATTTTGCCATGTTCATCACAGGAGCTAAAAAACAAAACATAGAACATAAGGCAGGAGAATAAGGAGACCATGTCCAATCCAAGGTGACAATATCCCATTTCTTGATTGTTGTTAATAAAATAGGAATGGAGATGACTAAGTGAGTTGAGGGAATTTTATTTTAAAACCTATTCATATAAATTATACAAGGTATTATTTATTAAATTAATATTAGAATTGTAGAAAATGTAAGCATATTAATTTTAAAAAGAAAAGTAAACATATTAATATAGATGTAAACCTATTAATTTTAAACATATTAATTTGGAAAATGTAAACATTGAAATCAAGTTAATCAATGCAAATCTATAAATCATAGTACAAAAGCAAATTTTCATTAATTTGGCCACTTTCCTTACTCTCATTTCAAAGGAAAGCTTGATGAAGCTAGGGCATAAGGGTAAGAATATTTTGAGAGCTCAACACGTCCATATCCATAGGTGGTACATTATAACCATTAACCATTAATGATAAAAAGAGTAAATGGAGACTAGGCTAGGCTGTGAGGTTCTAGGTTTGCACTGGCTACCAAGAAATTGGTTCAATAGGAAGAAGCATAAATACTAGTTCAAAAGCACACCCCTTTAGTTTTATATCCATTTCCTCATGCAGTTTTAAGACAATAACCTCCTCTAGTTAAAGTTCTAATTTTATATATCATTAATATGCTAGTTATATTCCTTAACTTGTTATTTCATTTATACCCTCTGTGAGAGTGAATTAGATCTAAAATATAGATCATGTTCAAGTTTTAGTTTCTATAATCTATTATCTTCTTTGGCACCACCTAATTATTCCCAAATGTGTCATACACAAGAATAAATTCAAGAGCTAACCTAATAGCTAGGGTGGTAAATCCTAGTGTTTACCTTGAATTTTATCCAAGTGTACTAGTAGTAGCATCTATCAAAGGAAATCATAATTTGTGATGTTGGACATATCCAAAGCTACTTTACCTTCTTCGAATCATGCCATAACCTTTTGAAGGTAGATAACCAATATCCCCTAAAGCGAAGGGTGATCACTGCAGGTATCTTCCTTACTATTTTTTGCTTGAAGGCCTTCCACATTGAGGAGAATTTAGGCATAGAGCTTTGACACAATCCAACAATGAAAGTTTGAATCTATCGAGCACCCATTTTAAACTACACATCCATGGAAAATAAAGTGCAAGAATCTAGGAATTTTGCAGTGCACTTTCTTATGGAATGCATATAATCTATATATGGAAACAATTTGAAGGTGTCTAAGGAATCATTCTTATGAAAATCCTTAAATATTTGGAGAAAATTCTCATGCACTTATACCAAATTGTATTGTTAATAAATTCAATAATAGTATTAGTCTATGCCATAATCCCTATCTATGTGGTAATGTCTGCTTGAACCCATCATACAACCATCACCATTAAAATTAAAGTAGCATTATGGGCTAAATGAAGTTACCTTTCTAATATAGGCCTACCCAATCTCTATATATTTGGCGCCCACTCACCTACCTTTCGTGGCACTCTCCCTCCAGGTGCATTCGACTAGACACCTAATGCTAATGCTTAATATTTTTAAGGCCATTATGTAGGGGCTTCACATCAACTACCATCAAAGTTCCATTAAATTCTTAGTGCTTTTAGGCCAATAATGGTTTTCTCTACATACTTCCTTTGTCAGCTCATCGCTTATGAAACAAGTACTATCTCTTTCAAGCCAATCCTTATCATCAATGTAGGATATGTATACACATTGTATCTGAAAATTCTTGTTCCATATTTCATTTAATTTCATGAAGCAAAGCTTTAGTTCTTGCAATTCTAACAATCCCAATATCTATGGTGGCATATAGTGCATTGTGCCCTTCTAGGTGGATAAGATCCTTAACATCCTCACCTACTTACTCAAGAAAATATCATAATCCCTAATTGAAACACAAATTATCATAATCCATAATTGAAACACAAATTATAACTCAAAAGAATATTAATCCATATATAAAAAGGTCAAACGAGAGTTCGATAAGATACCCAATATGAGCAATATGATGAAATACAAGATGAATATTCAAAAAGAGATTGATATCATTAATTTTCCCAAGAATGTAGATAAGCATCCAAGGTGAAATAAAAAGTGGCATCATGTTTGCACAAGGCATAGGAAGGGAGGGCACATAGAACTCAGAGAGGGAGAAGGAATCATTTCCCATAGACTATGAATGATGCACATTTGATTACTCCAAAAATAGAACCTTCAAGAAAGCAAGAGGTGGAAACCAATGAAGAATTGATCTTTCCCACTTAGGGATCAACTTGCACCTAAGAAATAAAAAGTATAGCTAAGGAGCCACTAAGATTACAAGTAATTAACTAACATTAATAAATAACTCCTTGCTTGAATACATGTAGATAACCACAAGACAAGCCATCGATCATAATGCTATAGGAGGTAGTTATGAAGTATAATGCATATAAACATGGGATAAAGCATTGATTGCAATGGTTTCAAAGGTAATTATCAACCATAATTAATAATATTTTATTTGCAATGATGGGGATGAGGAAAATGTGGTGGGAATATGTGGGATAATGCAAATGCAACTAGTAGGAAACGAATAATTTTAAATTATTTTAAAACCCTAACAAATATAGAAAACAAAATCACCTACACTAGGGCAATTAAGTCCTATCAGGGCTTATGAAGCAATAAAAAATTCAATATATGAAATTGGAAAAATAAAATAAATATTTTATTTTAAAACAACAATGGTATTTATTTTGGAAAAACATTAAGATAACACATAAAAATTATTGTAGTTTCACATCTAAGTGATTACTATAATACCCTCTTTTTATATAATAATAAGTAAGATTGTTTGAAATTATATCATTATAAAATTTTACATTTAAATTCTTCACATTAATGAAAATTTTCTATTTTTCCTATATTACATAGTAATCATGTTTTAACATCCTTCATAACAAGTGTTTGTTGTGAATTTGTCATCTTATTTTAAACAATCTTCATCTACAAAAAAACAATATAATATAATTTCATGGTAATTTACAATTACATTTTTGTCATGCAATATAAATTGTACATACTCCCTTGACCAAAACTAAGCTTTACAAGGCCCTTCAAAGCTTGCAACCAATAGATAATGTACTCTCTCAACACACAAACAATTTCCTACCAAGTTTATATAATCATAAGTTCCATAATGAAACTAATGTAAACAATATACCTACTCCCTATTGACACATGACGAAATTAAGGGTTACACACTCCACTCTAGGTGTCACAATTGTATGCCCTTTCATAGAAATACACACATATATGAACTTACAAATGTTACTAACACTAATACATAAATTTAGCAAATCCTTAGTGATCGACATCAATGCAAGCTCTTTCTAGGAACCCCTTCTTGAAGACATCACCTTCATGCATTTTCAAAGCCTCTACTTATCATGTCAATCCCTCATAGGCATGGAAAAATTCTCTTGCATTAATGGAGCAAAACACATATCAAGATAGTTAATACAAAAATTAATAGTCTCCATATGTGAGTTTGGCACAAGATTCTCATATAGGCATAGTTTTGTGCACTTCAATATTTCTTGAGTTATATTACCAAAATAAATCTTGTATCCATTTCTAAAGTTATTTATTTTTATGCATTCCAATAGGGTATGCACTAGAGATATCATGAATTAATCCTTTACAAGTACTATTCTCTAATTTTGTTGGTCACTACACATATTTTTATGCATCATACAAGGAAACCATGTAAGACTATGTAACACCCCCATTTTTCCCCAATTTGTGATGAAAATTATGTCATGGTGTCACTTGTGTTGGGGAAAGATATTTTATCAATTTCAAAAATGGAACAAACAATTTTAAAATGATGTAAATGTATTTTGATTATTATTGAGGAAATAATCAAACACGTGATTGAAGGGCGGAGCACTAGCACTGGCCATGATACCATGAGCAAGAACTAGTGAGTGGATTAGGGGGTACTATGCCTACCATGTAAATGATATTATTACCAAATTCAAATTGATTTTTTTGCCCTCTCTTTCCATTTCCCCAAAAATATTTATCGAGGGAAATGGTAGCTACCCATCTAGCCTCCATGACAATGGTGGTATGGAGAGATGTATGAGATATATGGGAGTGTCAACCATATATACAATAAGTACCCACCTCATTTATCTTCATTGACCCATGATTTTCCTTTGGTTAGCAAGATAAAATCAAAACATTTTTGGAAAAGAAAGGAGGATACATGTGTGGCTTAAGGGGATCATTCTACCATGAGTTGATAGTTTTTAGAACCAATGGGAGGTGTTTATAAGGGATATTTTCCATGAATTGTGGAAGTTCCCATTACTGGGAAGATAAAAAATTGTGAGTGGGTTTGTTGTTGAATTTTGATTGGAAACAATGATTTAAATTGGTAACCAAAAATCATTCCAAATGATATTAAATGACAGTTGGGTCAATTATTAAATAATTAAGCCTACTATAGATTGAATATGATTGTTTAATTTGAGCAAAGAAGACTAAACCCAACTTGAGAAAAGAAGGCCACAAATTTTATGCTATTTGAGAAAGTATGAAAGCATTAATAGGTGAGGGTGTTGAAGGACTACATTGGTAGTGAAGGGGCTCCCTTTTGTTCATACAAACCAATTGAGAAGCCATCTGTAGAATTTGTGGATGTGTTGAACTCAATGGGTGGAAGGATTTATTCCATATGGTGTAGGAAAGTGGAATTTATATCCATCATTTTCCTTGACAATCTTTAGTTCCTTAATGGTAATTCCCTAGCTAGGGGTTGACCAACTATAGAAAGAAATAGGCCCAAATAAGCCTATGGTTGGGTCCAAAAGAGCTCACCCTTTTTCAGTTGCAAGAAATTAACTTTGAGATAAGCAGGTTCTTTATTTCCACCTCCAGGATGCATTATTATGCTACTTAGGCCACCTTTGTGTTCCTTCAAGCGAGCATGCCAAGCTGATTTTGGAGGCACATTACAGTCAGGTCACAAGACACTTTGGTGTGGAGAAAATTGTGGTTGTACTAGAAAAGTACTTTTATTGGCCCAAACTTCGACTGGATGTTGGGAAATATATCAGATCCTGCACTGCCTACGTTATCGCCAAGAAAACCATCAAGAAACAAGGCCCGTACACTCCTCTGCCTACTCCCAGTCAATCGTGGGAATCCATCTCCATGGACTATATGTCTAGCCTCCCTTTTACCAAGCATGGTAATGATTGTGTATTTGTAGTCATGGACATATTTTCTAATATGGCTATATTGGCGGCCTATAAGAAGAGTATCACATTAGAGGAAACTGCCAAACTCTTCTTTGAATGAGTATGGGTACAATTTGGGATCCAGAAAACCATTATATCATATTGGGATAGCAGTTTCCTGAGCACATTCTATTCAAGCCTCTGGATACTATTGGACACCAAGCTCACCAAGTTGACTATCTTTCATCCTTGTACTGATGGCTAGATGGCGGTCATCAATAGGATGATAGTGCACATACTCTGCATGTACAACTCTAAGCATCCATGAACCTAGGATGAGAGTCTTCCCTATGTGCAACACAATCATAATAGAGCTCTCCATATCTTGACTGGTCACAGTCCCTTTCAAGTGGGTCTAGGATTTCAACTATTGTGTCTGATTGATGTTGCCATGCCCCATGGGACTACACATACAAAATCCACACATGTATTATCTAAGGATGATCAAGTGACTAGATTTATTGAATGCATCCAACACATCCACCATCAAGTTCATGACATCTTGGAGAAGTCAAATGCCAAGTACAAGTAGCGACATGATCAACATCGGGCGTCACACAAGTTTCAAGTGGGCGACAATGTTTGGTTTCGTTTGCATAAATAACGCCTTATTGTAGCCCATCGAAAGCTCATACCACTTTGATATAGTCCTTATACCATTACCAAGGTTGTGGGAGACAATTCTTTTGAGCTCAACATTCCCCCATTCCTTGGCCTGCACCCAGTGTTCAATATGGACCACCTTCGACCATACTTCCCACCATTAATGGACACATCAAACATTGCAAAACAAGTCACACCAACAAAGTTAAACCTAGACTACATAGAATAGGCCACAACTGACCAGCTTATGGACACATAGGTCAAGGGCACTCGCTACTAGAAGATCCAACTATATCGAGTTGTCAAAGATGGCTAACTCCTGCAGCAAGGCAAGTGGCTCACCAGGGACCAAGTTCAGCACAAGTTTCCCCATCTCATGGAGGCACTCAATGCAATGGGGACCATTGCTTCCTAAGGGGGGAGGACTGATCTAGGTGGATGTTGGTGGCGACTCGCCTATTCCACCTGGATCCCCACTACTGTCTCTTTCAGTTTTTAAGTTTCCTTAATTGTAACACAATTTACTATTTTTGGCATCTTTTTGGGTCCTGAATTTCCAGAGTTGTTTTAAGGCCCTAAACGACATTTTTTGGGAGATCTTTCTAACAAGGTATTGTGCACGTCAAACGGAGATCGTATGCCAAAGTTACGGCCTCGGGAAGTTGATGTACTAATTTACCCAAACAGGGCCCATAGTTTTGGCGCTTCATCTCCTAGGGTTAGGTTTTTGGATGTTTAGGGTTTTCCATTGTTTCTGAATAATAAATAGGCCTTTGAGCCTTATTGTAACACAATTCAGACGAATGTAGTTGCCACATATTTTCTCAGAGATAAGCTACAATCGCTCGAGCTAGTCTTATTTTCATTCTGTTTGTAAGCATATTTAAGTATTTGAGATTAATGAAATGAAGTGTTATCTATGTTGCATCTCTATATTTATGGTTATATCTATAATTTCTTTTGTTCCTGTTTAAGTTCATATCACATGATCCACGACTCTTGTGGGAAATCCTATAACTTGTATTTTTGCAACAAATGAAATGAATCTGCATTTCTACTAGCTCAAAAAATGAACTCTCCTTGATACTTAGTCATTTATCACTATTTGTGGATGAGGAAGACCTCTCGTCACACCATTCCTCAATATTGCGCAACTCATATTTATGTAGAAATTCTGACTGCAGATTAACCTGATAATGCAATATAACTCAAGCAAAATACTTTAATCTACTTCTACAATCAAACTTGCGGAAGATTAATAGATTTGAGAAAGATCAAGCGGAACACATATAACCAGAAGAAGAATCAATTCACATGAAACACAAAAGAATACTCTGGGGAAAGCCTCAGCTAAAAACCCCACTATCTGTATTATCAAGGTGGAAATACATCAAGATTACACAAAGCCTTAGCTCTCACAGCAAGCCATCTCTCAGTACAATCCTCCTGGACGCTCACAGGCAAACAAGGCTTCACAAAAACCTTCTCCTCTGCCCTCCAAGCTCCTATTTCCTTGTGCAGTTACCTCTGGGATGATCTCCTTCACCTAGTGTAACACTTCTCTCACACACTACTCTAACACACTATCAGAACTGCACAATCCTCAAGGAACCTTCCCTTGACTACATGGATGAGTTTCCTTTATAGGAAAACACATGCAACTGATAGTAACATGTCCTTGACATTTAGCTCAACTGGATCTTTCTCTGAATAGACATGCATGAGTTCCTGATGAGGGAATCTTTAGTTATCTGGAATACACTAGTTGAGTGCATGCATGCATCAACTGACTGATAACTCACAGTTAATTCCTCAAGTAGTTTGGAACTAATTTAATTGGACTTAACTCAATAAACAGAGCTAACTAATTACAACTCAATCTTATCTCCTTAATTAAGGGATAATCTCCTTAATTTAAGGGATAACTATTGCATGACTGCAGAAAGACTTCTAACTTGAATTTCTCCAACTAATTAATCCATAGTGAATTAATTAATTATCTTTCAAGTAGCTAGTGAGACTAAATTAGCATTTAATTCACAATTTTAGTTAAATGACAAATTAAAATTGGAATATTATCGATTCTATTTTTATCATTTCTTGTTGCTATTTTCAACACTCCCTCTCAACAAGAAAGGAAGTCAACTTGATCCTGATTCTGAACCTTTGGAATGTTCTGCAGACAACACTTCTCTCTAGTGTTGTTGCTCCAGTAATCTCCAGAAACAAAACAAAAAAAAACATCCAACCTGAATCATAATGATGCCTCTGTCATCAAAGTCTCTGACTACTATTGCCTCTGTCAACTAAAAACTCTACGTTTCTACTTGCGTAAGCATTATAGATTTGAGCAAGATCAAGTGGAACACATATAACCAGAAGAAGAATCAATGCACATGAAACACAGAAGAATACTCTGGGGAAAGCCTCAGCTAAAAACCCCACTATCTGTATTATCATATAAGGTGGAAATACATCAAGATTACACAAAGCCTTAGGTCTCACAGCTAGTTAGCTCTCGATACAATCCTCCTGGATGCTCATAGGAAAACAAGGCTTCTCACAAATCTTATCCTTTGCCCTCCAAGCTCCTATTTCCTTGTGCAGTTACCTCTGGGATGATCTCCTTCACCCAGTGTAACATTGCTCTCACACACTTCTCTAACACACTATCAGAACTGCGCAATCCTCAAGGAACCTTCCCTTAACTACATGGATGAGTTTCTTTTATAGGAAAACACATGGAATTGATAGTAACCTATCCTTGACATTTAGCTCAACTGGGTATTTCTCTGAATAGACATGCATGAGTTTCTGATGAGGGAATATTCAATTATCTGGAGTACACTAGTTGAGTGCATGCATGCATCAACTGACTGATAACTCACAATTAGTTCCTCAAATAGTTTGTAACTAATTTAACTGGACTTAACTTAGTAAACTGAGCTAACTAATTACAACTCAATCTTATCTCCTTAATTAAGGGATAATCTCCTTAATTTATGGGATAACTATTGCATGACTACTGAAATACTTCTAACTTGAATTTCTCCAACTAACTAATCCATAATGAAATAATTAATTATTTTCAAGTAGCTGGTGAGATTGAATTCAAATTTAATTCACAATTTTAATTCAAGGACAAATTAAAATTGGAATATTCTGGATTCTATTTTTTATCATTTCTTGTTGCTATTTTCAACAATTTACATAATCTCCATTTCTACCTCCATGATAATCATAATCCATCTCTCATACTTAGACAATTTTCATTAATCTCATTGCTTAGGCACTACTCTCTAGAAAGTAAAGTTCCACTACCACTACATTCCCACCCTTGGATTGATATAGTTATAATCAAACATGATTTTCATAAAATCTCTATTATAAATTCAAATCCAAGTAGTAAATACTATTAACGATTGAATGTATAGAATTGTGATATTATGACCAATTGTGGTGAATTTAGTAACACTTGTATCCTCATTAAATGGGATATTAATTAAATAGGACCACTTCATATTCATCAAACATATCTAAAAAGGTATAGTGAGCAATAAAATAGAGTAATATTATGGTTGATACAATTAACGCCCTTGAAAGAAAAGAGCATGCATTTCAGTGGTTAGAGGCTTATAAGTGGCATTTAGGACTATCAATAAAGGATAAATGTTTGAAAAAACTTTGGACCCCTAAAATATCACAAGATAGTTATATGTTGATTTCAAGAAATTGGTTTTATGGCATTTAGATAATTCCAATGCTAAGAAAAGGATAATTTCACTGGAAAAAATGGAAAAAAAATATCCCTCTCACACTTATTGTCTTCAAGAACATGTTGTGACTCTCGATGCCCATCAAAACTTAAAGTTTCCTAAAGAAAATGGTTTTTTAGATGCCTATGGTGGAGGAGTGGATTTTTTTATAATATTTCTTAGAAACCTATTCAATGTTCCTAAAGGCTCTTCCAAAATTAAGGTGTGCTCACTTCCATATCTATATAAAGAAATTGCATAGTTGTTTGCAAGGATTGTTGGGTGGGATTCCATGGTTGTCATTTAAAAATATGTTTCATATGTTTTGCAGTATTCTATCCATGAGAATTCCATATTGTTTGGAAACGTATTGTTTTGAATGAAATCTCTTATAATCTGGGAAATTTACACATGAAAAAGAGATTTTACATGACCTCTTGTTTAGTTTATGTCATAACATATTTTGATGTGTTAAAATATTTATCATGCTCAAGAAGTGTATAATATAATAAGGATCTAGTATATTTCAGGTTTCCAATACCATGGAGGCATAAAGACCCTTTAATATTTCTTCAAGTCCCATATGATTTCTTATATACATTTTAAGAGGATGATTTAGGAACCTTCAACAGATAGGTTGCCAAGAGAAGGTATGGATTTTCCTGCTGGAAGAGGGAAGTTTTTCATTACATGATGAGTTCACTTACATAAGATTATATAATTTCAAGGAAAAAAAAATTACTTCCATAATATGTTTGTAACAAATTATTTGTGGTAAAAATATGTGGACAAGGTAGATCTTGGGCCCACTTTTTAATGGAAAAGGAAATGAGTCCATTCTAATGCCCATGATGATTGGATAAATTAACATTACAAGTATTTTCAAATTATTTATCTATATTTTAATGCTTTTAAAATGAGATAAATTCACTAATTTGAAGGCTTTAATGCAAAATTTTTTGTTCTCAACTCTCATGTCTTTTATTGTTTATTACTAATATTTCTTTAAATTCTTATAGTTAGATAAAGGAGAAGGGGGTAGAAAAAAACCTCAATAAAATGTATTTGAAGGTGATCAATTTCCCTTGGCAAATGATATTAACACTTTGGTCAACACAAATTATCAATATAAAAAAGAAAAAAAGAAGAAAGAATCTAGCAATTAATGACCCAAAATCACCTAGGGTTTCTCTAATAAGTTCTTCAATGACTCAAAGTAAAACTAATAGCAATATAGGGAATCATAGGAAATATATTGTTGGAAGTGCTAGAGATGGAGGAGATAAGGGTCCTCCCAAAAAATATATTGAAAAATAAGATATAATATTAGGAATCTATAAGAGGAAAATAAATATTACTAATAAATAATTCAATAAGTTAAAGAATATGAAATAATTCCTAAATAAATGGAAGTTGATATTAATGCTAGAGTGCTCGACTTGGAAGAGAAATAGTTGATTGAAATGACAATGGTAGATGAGGAGTTGGCTTGTAATGAGCCAATAAATTTTGAAGAGGAAGCTATAATGTTTCATTATGTTGCATTTAACCAAAGTTCAAAAAAGCTACAAATTGAAAAGGCTAATCTAAGAAACAAAAATTTAAAAAGAAATGGAAGTCTAAAATGGATATAATAGGGGTAAAACCATCAAAAGTTTTAGAGTTTCATCACGCTATAGGAGATTCCCTTAAATATTCTATATGTGAAAAAGAAAAGGAAAATGCAGTGCTAAAAAAAGAGAGTAAAAGAATTAGAAGATGATTTGTTTCCTAAGCCCCTATTTACAGAATCTATATCATGATCATCAAGGGCTCTGTGTTTCTTGCTCAAGGGAAGCTATCTCTTGTTCACCACTAATCCTCCATCCTTGTTCAAATTATTTGGATGTTTTATTTTTTCAATAACTATCTCTTGTTCACCACTAATCACTTAGTTTCACATCTAAGTGATTACTATAGTACCCTCTTTTTAGATAATAATAAGTAAGATTGTTTGAAATTATATCATTATAAAATTTTACATTTAAATTCTTCACATTAATGAAAATTTTCTATTTTTCCTATATTACATAGTAATCATGTTTTAACATCCTTCATAACAAGTGTTTGTTGTGAATTTGTCATCTTATTTTAAAGAACCTTCATCTACAACAAAACAATATAATATAATTTCATGGTAATTTACAATTACATTTTTGTCATGCAATATAAATTGTACATACTCCCTTGACCAAAACTAAGCTTTACAAGGCCCTTCAAAGCTTGCAACCAATAGATAATGTACTCTCTCAACACACAAACAATTTCCTACCAAGTTTATATAATCATAAGTTCCATAACGAAACTAATGTAAACAATATACCTACTCCCTATTGACACATGAGGAAATTAAGGGTTACACACTCCACTCTAGGTGTTACAATTGTATGCCCTTTCATAGAAATACACACATATATGAACTTACAAAGGTTACTAACACTAATACATAAATTTAGCAAATCCTTAGTGATCGACATCAATGCAAGCTCTTTCTAGGAACCCCTTCTTGAAGACATCCCCATCATGCATTTCCAAAGCCTCTACTTATCATGTCAATCCCTCATAGGCATGGAAAAATTCTCTTGCATTAATGGAGCAAAACACATATCAAGATAGTTAATACAAAAATTAATAGTCTCCATATGTGAGTTTGGCACAAGCTTCTCATATAGACATAGTTTTGTGCACTTCAATATTTCTTGAGTTATATCACCAAAATAAATCTTGTATCCATTTCTAAAGTTATTTATTTTTATGCATTCCAATAGGGTATGCACTAGAGAGATCATGACTTAATCCTTTACAAGTACTATTCTCTAATTTTGTTGGTCACTACACATATTTTTATGCATCATACAAGGAAACCATGTAAGACTATGTAACACCCCCATTTTTCCCCAATTTGTGATGAAAATTATGTCATGGTGTCACTTGTGTTGGGGAAAGATATTTTATCAATTTCAAAAATGGAACAAACAATTTTAAAATGATGTAAATGTATTTTGATTATTATTGAGGAAATAATCAAACAAGCGATTGAAGGGCGGAGCACTAGTACTGGCCATGATACCATGAGCAAGAACTAGTGAGTGGAATGGGGGGTACTATGCCTACCATGTAAATGATATTATTACCAAATTAAAATTGATTTTTTTTCCCTCTCTTTCCATTTCCCCAAAAATATTTATTTAGGGAAATGGTAGCTACCCATCTAGCCTCCCATGATAATGGTGGTATGGAGAGATGTATGAGATATATGGGAGTGTCAACCATATCTACAATAAGTACCCACCTCATTTTTCTTCATTGACCCATGATTTTCCTTTGGTTAGCAAGATAAAATCAAAAAAAATTTGGAAAAGAAAGGAGGATACATGTGTGGGTTAAGGGGATCATTCTACCATGAGTTGATAGTTTTTAGAACCAATGGGAGGTGTTTATAAGGGATATTTTCCATGAATTGTGGAAGTTCCCATCACCGGGGAGATAAAAAATTGTGAGTGGGTTTGCTATTGAATTTTGATTGGAAACAATGATTTAAATTGGTAACCAAAAATCATTCCAAATGATATTAAATGAAAGTTGGGTCAATTATTAAATAATTAAGCCTACTATAGATTGAATATGATTGTTTAATTTGAGCAAAGAAGACTGAACCCAACTTGAGAAAAGAAGGCCACAAATTTTATGCTAGTTGAGAAAGTACAAAAGCACTAATAGGTGAGGGTGTTGAAGGACTACATTGGTAGTGAAGGGGCTCCCTTTTGTTCATACAAACCAATTGAGAAGCCATCTGTAGAATTTGTGGATGTGTTGAACTCAATGGGTGTAAGGATTTATTCCATATGGTGTAGGAAAGTGGAATTTATATCCATCATTTTCCTTGAAAATATTTAGTTCCTTAGTGGTAATGCCCTAGCTAGGGGTTGACCAACTATATAAAGAAATAGGCCCAAATAAGCCTATGGTTGGGTCTAAAAGAGCTCACCCTTTTTCAGTTGCAAGAAATTAACTTTGAGATAAGCAAGTTCTTGATTTCCACCTCCAGGACGCATTATTATGCTACTTGGGCCACATTTGTGTTCCTTCAAGCGAGCATGCCAAGCTGATTTGGGAGGCACACTACAGTCAGGTCGCAGGACACTTTGGTGTGGAGAAAACTGTGGTTGTACTAGAAAAGTAATTTTATTGGCCCAAACTTTCACTGGATGTTGGGAAATATATCAGATCCTGCACTGCCTATGTTATCGCCAAGACAACCATCAAGAAACAAGGCCTGTACACTCCTCTGCCTACTCCCAGCCAGCCGTGGGAATCCATCTCCATGGACTATATGTCTAGCCTCCCTTTTACCAAGCATGGTAATGATTGTGTATTTATAGTCATGGACATAGTTTCTAATATCGCTATATTGGCGGCCTATAAGAAGAGTATCACAACAGAGGAAACTGCCAAACTCTTCTTTGAATGAGTATGGGTACATTTTGGGATCCCAAAAACCATTATATCATGTCGGGATAGCAGTTTCCTAAGCACATTCTGTTCAAGCCTCTGGATACTATTGGACACCAAGCTCACCAAGTTGACTATCTTTCATCCTCAGACTGATGGCTAGATGGAGGTTGTCAATAGGATGCTAGTGCACATACTCTGCATGTACAAATCTAAGCATCAATGAACCTAGGATGAGAGTCTTCCCTATGTGCAACACAATTATAATAGAGCTCTCCATATCTTGACTGGTCACAGTCCCTTTCAAGTGGGTCTAGGATTTCAACCATTGTGTCTGTTGATGTTGCCATGCCCCATGGGACTACACATACATAATCCACACATGTATTATCTGAGGATGATCAAGTGACCAGATTTATTGAATGCATCCAACACATCCACCATCAAGTTCATGACATCTTGGAGAAGTCAAATGCCAAGTACAAGTAGTGACATGATCAACATCGGGTGTCACACAAGTTTCAAGTGGGCGACAAAGTTTGGTTTCGTTTGCATAAATAATGCCTTATTGTAGCCCATCAGAAGCTCATACCACTTTGATATGGTCCTTATACCATTACCAAGGTTGTGGGAGACAATTCTTTTGAGCTCAACATTCCCCCATTCCTTGGCCTGCACCTAGTGTTCAATATGGACCGCCTTCGACCATACTTCCCACCATTAATGGACACATCAAACATTGCAAAACAACTCACACCAACAGAGTTAAACCTAGACTGCATAGAATAGGCCACAACTGATCAGATCGTGGACACATAGGTCAAGGGCACTCATTAGTAGAAGATCCAACTATATCAAGTTGTCAAAGATGGCTAACTCCTGCACCAAGGCAAGTGGCTCACCAAGGACCAAGTTCAGCAGAAGTTTCCCCATCTCATGGAGGCACTCAATGCAATGGGGACCATTGCTTCCTAAGGGGGGAGGACTGATCTAGGTGGATGTTGGTGACCACTCGCCTATTCCACCTGGATCCCCACCATTGTCTCTTTCGGTTTTTAGGTTTCCTTAATTGTAACACAATTTACTATTTTTGGCAGCTTTTCAGGTCTTGAATTTCCAGAGTTGTTTTGAGGCCCTAAACGACATTTTTTGGGATATATTTCTAACAAGGTATTGTGCACGTAAAACGGAGATCGTATGCCAAAGTTAAGGCCTCGGGAAGTTGATGTACCAATTTACCCAAACAAGGCCCATAGTTTTGGCGCTTCATCTCCTAGGGTTAGGTTTTTGGATGTTTAGGGTTTTCCATTGTTTCTCAATAATAAATAGGCCTTTGAGCCTTATTATAACACAATTCAGACGAATCTAGTTGCCACATCTTTTCTCATAGATAAGCAACCATTGCCTGAGCTAGTCTTATTTCCATTCTGTTTGTAAGCATATTTAAGTATTTGAGATTAATGAAACGAAGTGTTATTTATGTTGCATCTCTATATTTATGGTTATATCTATAATTTATTTTGTTCCTGTTTAAGTTCGTATCACATGATCCACGAATCTTATGGAAAATCCTATAACTTGTATTTTTGCAACAAGCGAAATGAATCTGCATTTCTACTAGCTCCAAAAATGAACCCTCCTTGGTACTTAGTCATTTATCACTATTTGTGGATGAGGACGACCTCTCGTCACACCATTCCTCAATATTGCGCAACTCATATTTATGTAGAAATTCTGACTGTAGATTAACTTGATAATGCAATATAACTAAAGAAAAATACTTTAATCTACTTCTGCAATCAAACTTGCAGAAGATTAATAGATTTGAGCAAGATCAAGCAGAACACATATAACCAGAAGAAGAATCAATGCACATGAAACACAGAAGAATACTCTGGGAAATACTCAGCTAAAAACCCCACTATCTGTATTATCAAGGTGGAAATACATCAAGATTACACAAAGCCTTAGCTCTCACAGCTAGCCATATCTCAGTACAATCCTCCTAGATGCTCACAGGCAAACAAGGCTTCGCAAAAACCTTCTCCTCTGCCATCCAAGCTCCTATTTCCTTGTGCAGTTACCTCCGGGATAATCTCCTTCACCTAGTGTAACGCTGCTCTCACACACTACTCTAACACACTATCAAAACTGCACAATCCTCAAGGAACCTTCCCTTGACCGCATGGATGAGTTTCCTTTATAGGAAAACACATGCAACTGATAGTAACCTGTCCTTGACATTTAGCTCAATTGGATCTTTCTCTGAATAGACATGCATGAGTTCCTGATGAGGGAATCTTTAGTTATCTGGAGTACACTAGTTGAGTGCATGGATGCATCAACTGACTGATAACTCACAATTAATTCCTCAAATAGTTTGGAACTAATTTAACTGGACTTAACTCAATAAAATAAGCTAACTAATTACAACTCAATCTTATCTCCTTAATTAAGGGATAATCTCCTTAATTTAAGGGATAACTATTGCATGACTGCATAAATACTTCTAACTTGAATTTCTCCAACTAATTAATCCATAGTGAATTAATTAATTATCTTTCAAGTAGCTAGTGAGACTAAATTCGAATTTAATTCAAAATTTTAGTTCAATGACAAATTAAAATTGGAATATTCTCAATTCTATTTTTATCATTTCTTGTTGTTATTTTCAACACTCCCTCTCAAAAATAAAGGAAGTCAACTTGATCCAGATTCTGAACCTTTGGAATGTTCTGCAGACAACACTTCTCTCTAGTGTTGTTGCTCCAGTAATCTCCAGCAAAAAAATAAAAAAAAATAAAAAAATAAAAAATAAAAAATCCAACCTGAATCAGAATGATGCCTTTGTCATCAAAGTCTCTGACTACTATTGCCTCTGTCGACTAAAAACTCTACGCTTCTACTGACTCAACCTTTCTGCACTGTTGTCAATCCTTCTATACGCTCTTCAGTATCTAACTGCTCTAGCCTCTATCACTTTGATCTCTGACTGCATCAATCCCACTGATTCCTCTCGCTACTTTGTACTTTGGGCTCCTGTAGCAAGGTACGATCCATGAGATAAAACTTCTCAATGGACCCTGCCCAATTTCAGCCTTCATGGGACTATCACTTCACATCGCCCCACCTCACACGTGGAGGTATGGCTGCATGTGATCCCTCTGCCCACTTCTCCAATTGTAGCTCCTCCACAATTGTCTGAGACTTCTTCTGGGACTGCATGTTGAGAGATAATTTACTCTCCCTGTCAACCACCAAGTCTCTAACATTTGCCTTGCTCCTCAAGGCTTTCCATGCATCTTGAACCTTAAGAGAATATAGGTTCTTGACTCGTGAACCGATCTATTTCACTTATCTCGTGGTGATGTGTCTAAGGAAAACCTTTCCCTTACTGAAGACAACTTCATAGCCTTTGTCCTCCAACATCGCGACTGATACCGAGTTCTTCTTCAATCTAGGCACGTACTTCACATCTGTCAAGGTGATAGAAGCTCCATACTCCCTCTGAAAAGCAATCGTGCCCACTCCTAAGACACTAAACCTTTCGTCATCACCCATCTCTATGCGCATTTTGAGGTCTTTCTCTTCCAAGGCAGTGAATAAAATTTTATCGCCGGTCATGTGGAATGAGGCTCCACTATCAAGATACCAACCACAACCCATCATCGATGACACCATGCATGCGATGAGGGTGAAGTCCATTTCGAACTGACCTCGCCTTCC
Organism: Pinus taeda; assembly: GCA_000404065.3. NCBI lineage: Eukaryota > Viridiplantae > Streptophyta > Pinopsida > Pinales > Pinaceae > Pinus > Pinus taeda. Next base: position 136,513 of record APFE030564658.1, on the reverse strand, counting down.
GATCCTTCCGAGGATCCCTTATTGGACTTCTTCGATGGGAAATTAATTGCATAATGACCCATCTTGTGAAAATTAAAGCATCTCACTTTCGACTTGTCACCCTTCTTCCCTCCATGAGAAGAATTTGATTCAGAATGGGACGCCTTCCCCTTCCCTTTCCTTGCCTTCTTGCTAAGGCTAGATTTTTGTCATCATCATCCTTGGATGAAGAACCATCTCGTGTGCTCCTCCTGATCTCCTCCTGCATGAAATCTGACAACAGTCGTTCCAAATCTGGTAGTTTCTCCCTTCCATTCACAGATTCCTGGTAGCTATTCCAGCTCTTTGGAAGGCCAAGGAGAGCAAGGCTCACCATATCATCATTGGCAGTAATTATTCCCACACTACCAAGCTCATCTCTGCAAGTGGTGAGCTTGTTGAGATATGTGGAAATAGTATCACCGTTCTCCATCTTGATTCTTCGAAGCTTATTCTTGAGCGCCAATTTCCTTTGGTCGCTACTGTTCTGGTAGAGGTCCTTCAATGTCTTCCACATTAAATATGGTGTATCCTTCCCATGGAGACTCGAGACAATATGGTCTCAAACTCCCTCAAGGATGATCCGTCCGTCCTCGCCACACACTTCTTCCATTCAACCAACTCTTGTGCATTAGTTGAACCTGGCTTTGGGATTTCTTGATCAATGAAATCCTTCAAGCCGTTGTCTTCTAATATAGCCTCCATGCGATCTTTCCATGCTATGTAATTCGAGCTGCCTTCCAAGGCATACTCAAGTCTCAAGCCATAGAACGCCATTGACCAACCTTAAAGTATGATAAGAATTCAATTTGCACTTGTAACCCTGAACTTCAAACTTCAAATTCTCTTCTCCGTATACTGTTTACTGCTCTGATAAACTAGGCTCTGATACCATGTAGAAATTCTTATTGTAGATTAACCTGATAATGCAATATAACTAAAGAAAAATACTTTAATCTACTTCTACAATCAAACTTGCGGAAGCATTATAGATTTGAGCAAGATCAAGTGGAACACATATAACCAGAAGAAGAATCAACGCACATGAAACACAGAAGAATACTTTGGGGAAAGCCTCAGCTAAAAATCCCACTATCTGTATTATCATATAAGGTGGAAATACATCAAGATTACACAAAGCCTTAGCTCTCACAGCTAGTCAGCTCTCAGTACAATCCTCCTAGATGCTCACAGGAAAACAAGGCTTCTCACAAACCTTCTCCTTTGCCCTCCAAGCTCGTATTGCCTTGTGCAGTTACCTTTGGGATGATCTCCTTCACCCAGTGTCACACTGCTCTCACACACTTCTCTAACACACTATCAGAACTGTGCAATCCTCAAGGAACATTCCCTTGACTACATGGATGAGTTTCCTTTATAGGAAAACACATGGAACTGATAGTAACCTATCCTTGACATTTAGCTCAACTGGGTCTTTCTCTTAATAGACATGCATGAGTTTCTGATGAGGGAATCTTCAGTTATCTGGAGTACACTAGTTGAGTGCATGCATGCATCAACTGAATGATAAATCACAATTAGTTCCTTAGACATTTTGTAGCTAATTTAACTGGACTTAACTCAGTAAACTGAGCTAACTAATTACAACTCAATCTTATCTCCTTAATTAAGGGATAATCTCCTTAATTTAAGGGATAGCTATTGCATGACTGCAGAAAGACTTATGACTTGAATTTCTCCAACTAATTAATCCATAATGAATTAATTAATTATTTTTCAAGCAGCTGATGAGACTGAATTCGAATTTAATTCACAATTTTAATTCAAGGACAAATTAAAATTGGAATATTCTAGATTCTATTTTTGTCATTTCTTGTTGCTATTTTCAACAATTTACATAATCTCCATTTCTACCTCCATGATAATCATAATCCATCTCTCATACTTAGACAATTTTCATTAATCTCATTGCTTAGGCACTACTCTCTAGAAAGTAAAGTTCCACTACCACTACATTCCCACCCTTGGATTTATATAGTTATAATCAAACATGGTTTTCATAAAATCTCTATTATAAATTCAAATCCAAGTAGTAAATACTATTAGCGATTGAATGTATAGAATTGTGATATTATGACCAATTGTGGTGAATTTAGTAACACTTGTATCCTCATTAAATGGGATATTAATTAAATAGGACCACTTCATATTCGTCAAACATATCTAAAAAGGTATAGTGAGCAATAAAATAGAGTAATATTATGGTTGATACAATTAACACCCCTGAAAGAAAAGAGCATGCATTTCAGTGGTTAGAGGCTTATAAGTGGCATTTAGGACTATCAATAAAGGATAAATGTTTGAACAAACTTTGGACACCTAAAATATCATAATATAGTTATATGTTGATTTCAAGAAATTGGTTTTATGGCATTTAGATAATTCTAATGCTAAGAAAAGTATAATTTCACTGGAAAAAAAATGGAAAAAAAAATATATCCCTCTCACACTTATTGTCTTCAAGAACATGTTGTGACTCTCAATGTCCATCAAAACTTAAACTTTCCTAAAGAAAATGGTTTTTTAGATGCCTATGGTGGAGGAGTGGAATTTTTTATGATATTTCTTAGAAACATATTCAATGTTCCTAAAGGCTCTTCCAAAATTAAGGTGTGCTCACTTTCATATCTATATAAAGAAATTGCATAGTTGTTTGCAAGGATTGTGGTGGGATTCCATGGTTGTCATTTAAAAATATGTTTGATATGTTTTGCATTATTCTATCCATGAGAATTCCATATTGTTTGGGAACATATTGTTTTGAATTAAATCTCTTATAATCTGGGAAATTTACACATGAAAAAGAGATTTTACATGACTTCTTGTTTAGTTTATGTCATAACATATTTTGATGTGTTAAAATATTTATCATGCTCAAAAAGTGTATAATATAATAAGGATCTAGTATATTTCAGGTTTCCAACACCATGGAGGCATAAAGACCCTTTAATATTTCTTCAAGTCCTATATGATTTCTTATATAGATTTTAAGAGGATGATTCAAGAACCTTCAACAGATAGGCTGCCAAGAGAAGGTATGGATTTTCTTGCTGGAAGAGGGAAGTTTTTCATTACATGATGAGTTCACTTACATAAGATTATATAATTTCAAGGAAAAAGAAATTACTTCCATAATATGTTTGCAACAAATTATTTGTGGTAAAAATATGTGGACAAGGTAGATCTTGGGCCCACTTTTTAATGTAAAAGGAAATGAGTCCATTCTAATGCCCATGATGATTGGATAAATTAACATTAAAAGTATTTTCAAATTATTTATCTATATTTTAATGCTTTTAAAATGAGATAAATTCACTAATTTGAAGGCTTTAATGCAAAATTTTTGTTCTCAACTCTCATGTCTTTTATTGTTTATTACTCATATTTCTTTAAATTCTTATAGTTAGATAAAGCAGAAGGGGGTAGAAAAAACCTCAATAAAATGTATTTGAAGGTGATCAATTTCCCTTGGCAAATGATATTAACACTTTGGTCAACACAAATTATCATTATAAAAAATAAAAAAGGAAGAAAAAATCTAGCAATTAATGACCCAAAATCACCCAGGGTTTCTCAAGTAAGTTCTTCAATGACTCAAAGTAAAACTAATAGCAATATAAGGAATCATAGGAAATATATTGTTGGAAGTGCTAGATATGGAGGAGATAAGGATCCTCCCAAAAAATATACTGAAAAATAAGATATAATATTAGGAATCTATAAGAGGAAAATAAATATTACTAATAAATAATTCAATAAGTTAAAGAATATGAAATAATTCCTAAATACATGGAAGTTGATATTAATGCTAGAGTGCTCGACTTGGAAGAGAAATGGTTGATTGAAATGACAATGGTAGATGAGGAGTTGGCTTGTAATGAACCAATAAATTTTGAAGAGGAAGCTATAATGTTTCATTATGCTGCATTTAACCAAAGTTCAAAAAAGCTACAAATTGAAAAGACTAATCTAAGAAACAAAAATTTAAAAAGAAATGGAACTTTGAAATAGATATAATAGGGGTAAAACCATCAAAAGTTTTAGAGTTTCATCACGCTATAGGAGATTCCCTTAAATATTCTATATGTGAAAAAGAAAAGGAAAATACAGTGCTAATAAAAAAGAGTAAAAGAATTAGAAGATGATTTGTTTCCGAAGCCCCTATTTACAGAATCTATATCATGATCATCAAGGGCTCTATGTTTCTTGCTCAAGGGAAGCTATCTCTTGTTCACCACTAATCCTCCATCCTTGTTCAAATTATTTGGATGTTTTATTTTTTCAATAGCTTCCCTAAAATGTTGTTTGAAATAATGCTTCTCTCTCGTAATGATTTTGGTATTTTCTAAGTGGACATGGTGCTTTATTTTGATAGAGTGTTGAGAAAGGGATAAATTGTGTATGTGTTCATAATTTATATTTACTCCATGTCCTTTTAACCTTAGTTGAAATGATCATTAAGTTTCTTCAATATAGCATTTTCCATAGGAACTAGTGTGGTCAAATTTATCATTAACATGCCTTATTATTTGTCTAATAACCACCATTGCTTTGAAGGACATTGTAATCACTTTACTTCTAAGGACCCTAGCAATTTTCTTTGTTATACTTCAGATGTAGGGAAGGCATATTTTTCCTTTGGAAAGTTGAGATTTTTGGGGTTGGGACCCATCTTTTTATTTCAATAAGGCCCTCTTAATTTATTTATCATTGTAGTGAATGTTTTTTAATACCCTCTTTAGGTTTTCCTTTTCTTTATCAATATGTTGCTTGTGTGAGATTATCAAGGATATATGGCCAGAGTGTTCAATGCATCGATCTTCTATGAGGGATGGTCGTGAGAGTTTGTGCGGAGTTAACTATATGTGTGATTTTTTTTCTAAATATTTAATTTCCTAAGATTTTGTTGTTATTTTTTGTGATTAATACATCAAGGAAAAGAAATCCCTTATTTTATTCAATTTCCATAATAAATTTAATGTCTTAATATACTTTGTTAAGGTGTATGAAAATTTTTACAACTCTTATCTCCATGTGGCCATTTCACATTCATATAATCCAAGTATCTCTTCCATATTGATAGCTTTATGGTATATGAACCTAAGGATTTCTTTTCAATTATTTACCTTCATTTAAAATCAAAGGAATTTCCAATTAGAATGTCATCGAAGAACAAATAACTTATGTCTAATCAATATATGCAAGCCTCTAAAATTTTGTTTAGAAGAAACATTGACAACATCCTATTGACATGTTTGGATCCTTCAAATTCTTCAAGAATTTCATGAATGAGTTTGTGGGGGACATTTATCACCTACAAAATCATTCACTAAATTATCAAAACTAGTTTTATCAACCAGTTTTTTTCAAATATGGTTATGCAATGATCAGAAAATTTATCCCTTGTCCAAAAGAATGAAATGAGTTCTTATCCCTTAAAATACATTTAATCTAAAGTCCATTTGCACAATGCATTTTGAATGTTATTTTTCCTACAAATTCAAAATAAAGTAAATGGAATTCATATATAATAGCTAGGATTTATTATTTCAAAACGTGGTGAGAATATGTAGCATTGAAAACTATTTATTTAAAACAACTTATTCAATTCCTTAAGGATAATATGTTATCTCAATTTGGTTTCCCGGAAAAATTCATAACAAATAATAGTTATGACTTCATGGGACCAATATTCACAAAGTTTCGTCGAGAATGTGGTATATTAATGGGACATACATCTAATTTCTATCCCCAAGGTAATGGTTTGGCTCAATTATCCTGAAGATAGTTTCAACAAGTTGAAAGAATTAGCACAAATAAATGACAAATGCTCTTTGGACAAGCCTATTCACTGCAAAAGGAAGCGCATGGCATTTTTCTTACACTTTGTTTTATGGAAAATAAGTTATATATCCAATACAATTCAAATCCAATGCATTATCCATTGCCACATTAATTGAAAATGAAGAAGAAGTCACCCCTTTCCAAGTGTGTATTTATTAGTTAATTGAACAGGAGGAATAAAGGATACCAAGAATGATGACCATGTATGGAATGCAATATGTAGTTAGAAGGAATTTTGATTAGAACACTACCATTTAATATTTTCACAAATATTAGCTAGTTTTACTTTTGAACAAAACGAAAGAAAAATCATCTCTTCACACTAAGTTCGAAGCTATGTGGATTGAACCATACGAGATTAAAAAAATATAGGATTTAAATTCTTATTCATTGAAATACATGAAGCGATTACTTCAAAGGTTTATGGTAAATGGGTAACACATAAAACAATTTTTTGTTTTATTTCTTAATACTATTTTTCTATCCTATCTTGCCTTGTATATTTTTATCATAAAATTTTCCCTTATTATTCCCCTTTTCTTTTCAATACTAATTTATTTTTCTTAACTCTATTTACCAATGCACAATGCTATATAGATTCTTAGCAACCCATAGGGGTTACTATCTCACAATTGAAGTTGAATGTTGATCAAGCTTCCATGATCAAGGTTGTAGTGCTTTAGTAGTACTTAGTGTTTCTTTTTAAGTATTCCATACTTAACCATTTTTTGTAAATGTGGAGTGTGTGAGGTTCATACCTTTAATTTTCAAGCTTGCAAGCCCACAAGTCCACAAAACCTCAAGCTTCAATACTTATTCATATTCCACTCCATCCTTTTGAGGGGTCCTATATTGCTCCACCCTCTACATCACTTTCTCCCTACATTCTCCAACCTAGTCATTTTTGTGATTATAAGGCGAACTTGTTGTGGGAGCCAAATCTCTTGTAAATAATCACACAACTTGCATTTCTACAACATTCAAAATGAATCCTCATTTCACTACCTCCAAAGTGCACCCACCTTGATACTTCATCATTTTCCACTATTTGTGGATTTAAAAGACCTCTCGTCACCCCATTCCTTGATCTATCACAACCCACATTTTGGCTACTTCTATTTTGGCCTCAATATCACTCATAATGCAACTCTAATACTTAGTCAATTTTCATCAATCTCACCACTTAATCACTACACTTGAGAACATTAATGTTCTAATTGCACTACATCATTCCCATACTTGGATTGATACAATTATTAATCTCACATCATTTTTATTAAATATTTGTTGTTAAATCCAAGTAGTAAACACCATTATTGATTGAATATATCAACTTATGATGTTACAACCAGCGTGTGGTGAATTTAGTAACGTTTGTATCCTCATTAAATAAGATATTTCCTAAATAATACGACCACTCATTCATCAAACTTATGTAAGAAAATATGACAAGCAAGTGAAAAGAGCCACATTTTGGGGATACGATTAACATCCTTGGATGCAAGGACAATTAATTTTAGTGGTCAAAGTCTTATAAGTGATATTTAGGGCTATCAACATAGGGTAAAACTTTGAACAAATTTTGGATGCTTGGAATAGGATAGGCCGGTGGTAATCCTAAAGTGTTTGATTTCAAGGATGATGTGTAAATAAATTCAATGCCAAGAAAAGGATATTTTAATTGGAAGAAAGTGGAAAACATCTATCTCTCACACAAAATGTCTTTAGGAAAATGTTGTAACTCCCCATTCCCAAAAAAAAAATATCAATGTTTTTGAAGCAAATGTCTTTATGGATGATCATGGTGGAGGAGTAGACCTTTCAAAAATATTTCTCTTCTTGAATGTTCCTAAAAGCTCTTCTCGAATTGAGGTATGCTTACTTGCATATCCATACAAATAATTTTGATGATTGTTTGCAAGGATTGGGCAGATTCCATAATTGTGATTCCAAAGTATGTTTTATATATTTTGCATTACTTTGTTTATAAAAATGTCAATTTTTACCAAGCAGCTATTATTTCAAATAAAATATCTTATTAATTAAGGAAATTCCACAATATAAAAATATTTTACCTAAATTATTATTTAATTTATGCCATAGCATATTTTCATGTATTCATATATTTACAACAATCAAGAAGTGCATACTACAATAAAGATCTAGTAGAATTTTGGTATTAAACACTTTAGAGCCACAAAGCCCTTTTTATTTTTTTATCAAGTCCAAAATTATTCCTCATTTATATTTAAGAGGATGATTCGTGACCTTTCAATGAATAGGGTGTCAAGAGAAGTAATGGCTTTTCTGGTTGGAAATGGAAGTTTTGAATTACCAGATGAGTTCACTTACATGAGATTATATCTATTACAAGGAAAACCATTTTCACTTCCACAATATATCTATGAAAACTTTTATGTGAAAAAATACTATGGAAAACCCAAATCACATGGCCACTTTTTTTAATGAAAAAGAAATCAGTTCATCTCAATTGTGGAAAAATACTATGGAAAACACAAATCACATGCCCACTTTTTTAATGAAAAGGAAATTAGTTCATCTCAATGTGGACGAGGGTTGGAAAAATTAATATTAAAATTATTTCCCATTAAATGAACTTTTTAAATATTTTTTAATCTTTTAAAATGAGAGAATTTCACCAATTTAAAGGACTTGATAGATAGGCTTTGTTTTCGACTCATATGTATTGTATTGATTACATATTATATTTTTATAAATCATTATAGTTGAATGAAGAGTAGGGGATAACCAAAACCATTAAGAAAATGTCTCTAAAGGTTACTAATAGCTTTTGCTAGATCAAATTAACACTTTGGTAAGCATGAATAATGTTCATGGTCTTCTCTATGTTTCTCAAAGAAGTTCCTAGATGATTCAAAGTAAAAGTCATAGCAATATAGAGGATTAAAGGAAATGCATTATTGGAATTGTTGGGTATGAAGGAGAAATTATCCTCTCAAAAAAATTATTGAAAAATAATAGACAATTTCAAAAAATTTCAAAAAGGAAAAGAGATGTTACTAAAAAAAATAATCCGTGAAATTAAAGAATGTGAAATAAATGCTAAAGATATAGACATTGATATTATTGTCAGAGTTCTCAACTATTGGAAGAAAAACAATTAATTGAAACAAGAATCATAGTTGAGGAATTGGCCAATAATGAGCTGATGGGTTTTGAAGAAGAATATGTTACATTACATCATTTTTCATTTAACCAAAGTTCAAAAAAGTTACAAATTGAAAGGATTAATCTTTAAAAAAAAAGGTAGAAGAAAAAAGGAATTCTAAAATAGATATAATAAGGGTAAAATGCTCAAATTCTTTAGAGTTTCATCATGTTAGAAGGGATGATCTTAAATGTTCTATAAACAAAAAAAGTAAAGGAAAATGCAGTGCCAAAGACAAGAGTAAAAGAATTAGAAGATACATTTTTTACTGACCCCTATTCATAGAGCCTATATCTACTATTAGGTTGATTCATATAATTTTTGGATGTACCTGAATTAGGTTCAAGGTTAAAAGGAGGTTCAAGTTTATTAATAGCTACTAGAAAATATGTTGTAGACAACATTAATAAAAGGATTATTCTAATCCTTGAAAACTAGGGTTTGGCTACTAGTTCAAACAATGTTTCTATAAGGATTGTAAGTCTTAAACAATATCTCCAAAAAGATGTAAAAAATTCTATATATTTCTAGAAGGAAGTTGTTAGTGATTTTAGTGCAAGAGTATCAAATATGAATCACACCAACAAGAGGGAACAAAACCTTCCATCAAAAATATGACTCAAAAAAATAGAGGCATGTTGATCTAGAAGAATCAAACGTTTAAGATAAATGATTGTTGAATGTGATACCATAAATTAAAAAATAATTGATTTGTTTTTCAAGCTTGTTGATGTAACTAAGAAGTTGAAAGGTCCACATATAATAATGAACATTAAACTACTTATTAAGGATTGAATGCAAGAGAATTTGGATGGTCTCAAAATTTCATTGACCAATGAATTTAATGACCTAATTGGTTTTTTGCAAGAAGAAGTTGAAAAGTGGTTAATCCATTTTGTTAACAAAAATGAAGATCAAGTAGACATAATTCATTAGTTAGGTTTAGAATTGAAGGAAGCCAAAGATGAGTTTTTCAAACCCAATATAAAGCATGGGCTAGTAGCTTCACCATTATGAGAGTACATTGAATAATGGTTAAAGAATGATTTGGTCAGAGTATATGATTTTGAGTCTCAAAACCAATTATAGTAGTTAGGGAACCTTCAATGAACAAGATGTAAACAAAACATCAATAATAAAATGAGAGAGACTCTGTAGCATAGTAAATAGAGTAACCATTCAATAAGTTTTAATGTTCTTTATTTCCTCTCAATTAGTAGTCATCCAACCATTCTTTTTCAGAGTTTTGGAATATCAAAGGTCAATTCTTAATTGTTTCTTCCCTTTTCTTCTAGGTATTTTTCATCTATTATATGGCCTAGGCAAACTTAATCCTAGTCCATTACGACGAATGCATTTTCAATTTCTAGATATTATAAACTCTTTTCGAGACATTTATAGTTATTTATAAAACACAAAGAAAAAAGAAAAAAGTCTTATAGAACTACATGAGGCACAAAGCTAATGTTATCTAAAAGATTTTGAGTTTAAATCATGATATTTTAAGTGTATGTCTCTATAGCTCCCTTATGGTTATAATGGAAAATTCATGTTAGGTCCTCTGCATATGTGGTCCTTTACTTTTATTTTACCAAATAATAGGTTTAACTTTACTTCATGTAATGTAGAAATGGCATACTATGAGGCTCCTCATTTTATGTTTTTGAATCATGTACAATGACAAACTCTGTAAATGCTATTATTGTAAATATTTACCATGAGTAGGCTTGGTCCTACCTCAAGCAATTGTTTCCTTTTTTCTATTTATTGTATCATATTTATTAAAGAGGAGTACAAAGAGGAGTACCGCCTCTCTAAAAATAAAGAATTTTTTTTTCCTTGTAGTGTTATTTCCAAGGCTTTGAGAAATCTTAAATAATGACAAGACCACCTACCCTCCTTTCACCACACCCACACTCATAGTGGTCACGACCTCCTCTAATATGTCTTACTACACAACTTTCAAAACTTGTCATAAAATTATCTCTCTAGATATTGTTCCTTGGGATTATTATTGTCCACCATGTAGGTGATGGAGAGGAGGGTGCATGATCCTTCATAAGAAAATAATCTAGTTGCATGATAAAGTTCATGGTACCCCTCTTTTATGTACTCTCTCTTGGTCTCACCATCGAACCCCAACCACTAATATGCCACTAGCTTCCCCTAATAATGATCAATATGATGTCCTAAACGTTATTTTGTGGGACTATTCAAACAACCAACAATAAACTTTTCCAATGATGTTGTCAAACTTCTATTGTACCCCCATCATCTTTTATTCCTCCTCAAATTTATAGTGAAGTGATGCCATGTTCTCCTCCAATATTATAAAAGACTTGGAAACTCCAACCTCTCATCCATTATATATAAAAGGAATGTGTGGCCCACCCTTTGCACCTCCTTCTATGTAATCCAAACATCAATGACTATATACAATGACCTCTTGCTATCAACACTATATGCATGGTACTGGCTCTACATTCTATGAGGGATACCTCCCACCAACCCACTTCCAAATCAATGTTTGTGACCTGCACCTTTTCACATGCATCTAACCCCATCACACCTATATCATAAGAGGTACTATGAAATTGAGTTCTATGTTGGGTCCTTAGCTCCATCTCAAAACTATATCATAGAAATAGGCCCACTAAAATAGCATAGGAAATCACAATCCATGGGCCTCTCTCTTGATAAAGTCGAGGCCTTAACACAACTTTGACATCGTGTTAAAAATATAGAAAAACCAATAACACGCTAAAATATATGTAACATTGACCCAATAATAAATGCATAATAGTAATTAAGAAAACAACAAGATTAAATTTGGGAGATCGGATTAAAGTGGAAAAAACCCAAACAAGGTAAAATCTCCACTATCAATATCTTATTGTGTTTCAATGTGCATTAAATGATATAATGAGAACATTCAATATATGAGACTAAGTTGCTTCAAATTCTTTGAGCAATTCTCTCTCTCTCTCTCTCTCTCTCTCTCACATAGAACTATAATGAACATTTTTTGTGGTCAATTGTTGGACATTAATAAATTATTTTATTTATCTTATCTTATCCTTTATGAGCTATGTGTGTTGTTTGTGTCATAATTGTCTTTAGATCTTTGTCTCAATTATCTATTTAGGTTTAAAAAAATTCAAAAATAAATTCTATCAAACTATTAAATTTTTTCGTGGGCTTTCGAAACCTTTCATAATTTGATTCTCTTAATTTAAAGAAAAATATTTTAACATTACTAAATTAATGAGAATATTACCAGGTTCTTGTTTTTTAGAGGTCACATTTACTGGTTATTTCTACCCCATTTCAAAAAATGGTGCCATTGGTAAAACTCGTTTTTTTCAAAGTTAAATTACAAAATTTTGCAACCATCATCTATAAAGTTGCAAGCAAAAATATTAAGAGCAACCCCCAAAACAAAAGATGTTGCTCATGCCATCACCCCTTTTTAAAAGGTTGAAATTACAACATGTCTGAAATCATAGTCTCGACGACGAGTGTCATATTGAACAAAAACATTAAAATCGACTCTTGAAACGAAAAATATTGCTCCTTGCTAAAATCAAGGTCTCAACAACCAATATCATTTTGAACAAAAACATTAAAATCAACCCCAAAAATGAAAATGGTGCTATCATGAGCACCCCTATGTTTTTGAGGTTAGGATTAAGACTTATTTGAAACCATGGCTTTAATGGTTGGTATCATTGTGAACTGAGCCCATCAAATCAATCTCTAAATTAAAACATGCTACTATAAGTAGCACATTTGTTTTTCTCCCCAAATTAAAATTGCAATGTTTTTAAGGCTAGCGTCTAAAAAGTCAACCTATTATTACAAATAAAATCATAAAATAGTAATAATAATAAAAATTAATTTAGGGGGCAGCGTAATTGGTTAATCCAAGAAATGTGAAATGGTTGAAACTCAAAGACCCAATTTCAAATCTCCTTATTGTGACCTAGGCTATAGAGAGAAAGACATATCATAAGCCTCTAAAAATTTACAATTAATAATATATATATTAATAAAACACTTTCTAAAAAAATTATAATAATTTAAAAAATAAAAATAAAATAATAAACTTCTAAATATATTTAAATTATTAAAAAAAATTAACGAATTAAATAACAAAATATAAATAATACCCAACAAAAAAGAAAACGAATGAAAAGAAAAATCTAAAAATCCGAGAAAAAAAACATTTAAAAAACCAAAACAGATTAATAAATTTATAGCCAAAACTTGAGAGAGGAAAGAAGGTGATGCCCAATCCCACCTGTAGCACCCAGGTGTTTCAGCACGGGCGTGCGCCCCTCACCGAGCGAAAATCCGACTAAGTATGGTAGCGCGGCATTCCCACTATGCGATGTGCGTGCCTATTATGGGAGGGCGATCGCGTGTTTATATGGAGCGTTGGCAATATGAGGAGCGCACAGGCCGACGGGAGTTTGGCGGTGGCGTGGGCAAGTCAATGCCCCAACGCACTAACATGAGGGGCTTCCATGTTATATTTTGTGGAGTCGGGCATGGGAGGTCGCACCCCGTATGGAGGGTATAAACATGGAGCACGGAGGTGACATTCGGCAGCAACCGAACGGCAAGGATCATCATACGACGAAGTGGTGGTGCAGTCAAACAGCGCAGTCTTGCGTTGTGCGACGGGTGTGCAGCAGAGTTGGGTGATGCGCCCGCCGGTCGGGCGGAATGACACGGGCACAAGGTTGACAGGTCGGGCGGTGGAGCGCACGGGCGCCCGCCCGCACGTTGGCACGTTGTGGAGGTGTAAGGTTGGGCGGCGGTGCGTGCGCGCGCCCACCGAACGTTGGCACGTTGTGAACAGTGAACGCGGAGAGTTAACGAGTGCGGGTCATGCACGGACGCGCCCTCCCGTTGGGCAATAGCATTTATTGTTGTATACTTGGGTGAGGCCGGGCAGACCGCCGTGCGCTCTTGCACGGGCGGGCACCCGCCTTGGTGTAAAACACCGGTCGAGCATAGACTCCCGGTCATATGTAAAATCTCTTTATATAATAAAAGAATTTTATTATATGCATTATGGTTGTTCTTGATCAAGTTTGTCATGTTATTATGATGTTATTCCGCACATTATAATTTAATAAGTGAAGATTTAATAAAGTGAAGGCGTAGTTCGTAAAACGCTCCACCATGGAAACGGTGAGTCGTTTAGGCGGTGCCGCACCCGCTCAACTTAAGAAAAAAGAGTTGGGGGCGTGACAGGTGGTATCAGAGCAAGTTCAAGAGAAGTGAAGCCGGTGTATGAAGGTGATGCACACTTGACAAGTGGTATCTGAACAGGTTCACAGGTGATTGAAGCTACGGTTGAAGTTGATGATAAACGACGAGAACAAAAATGTATGCAGGTTATGGAGAAATCATGGATGAACAGTCTAGGTTTCGTAGACTTGGTGGTTCATGGGAAGACCACCCAAGCTCTTGTGGACATAGGGGCAACCCATAACTTCATGACGACACGGTTGGCTAGAGCTGTTGGACTGACGATCCTTCCATCCAACATGGAGGTCAAGGCAGTGAACTCTAAGGCCAAGGTGACGGGTTTGGCACACGAAGTGCCGGTGCAGATAGGAGACTGGACGGGTCAGTTGGACTTCACGGTGATGGATATGAACGACTTTGACGTAATACTCAGACAAGATTTCTTGAAGGGCAACAAGGCTATTGTTGTCCCCTTCTGTGACGAGGTGGTGCTGGTTGGACAGACACGGACTTGGACTTTGCCCACACATAGGCAAAGGAGGGAGGTCAATGTTCAGCATGTTTCTGCACTAAGTTTGGAGAGAGCCATGAAGGAATCAGACGTGGAGACATATGCGGTAATGTTCAAAGGAGTTGACAATGATGAAGTGGCGACGCCTATTTCAGCTAAGATTTCTGATGTGCTTGCCGAATATGTAGATTTGATGCCTGATGAGCTTCCAAAGAAGCTTCCACCAAGGCGTGCGGTGGACCACAACATTGAGCTTGAACCAGGGAAGGAACCCCCGGCTAAAGCACCTTATCGGTTGTCAGGACCTGAGTTGGAGGAATTGAAATGGCAGCTAAAGGAGTTAGCTGATGCAGGTTTCATTAGACCTTCAAGGTCCCCATATGGAGCTCCAGTATTATTCCAACGAAAGAAGGATAGCAATGAGCTAAGGATGTGCTGTGACTACCGTGCATTGAACAAGCAGACGGTGAGAAACATGTATCCTTTGCTATTGGCCGCTGATTGCTTCGACAATCTTGTGAAGGTCCGAGTGTTTTCCAAGCTAGACTTGAGGCATGGTTACTATCAGGTGCAGATTGCCGAAGGAGACGAGAAGAAGACCGCAATCGTAACAAGGTATGGCAGTTTTGAGTTCCTTGTTATGCCATTTGGGTTATGCAACGCTCCTGTGACATTTTGTAATTTGATGAATGATGTCCTATGACCGTACTTGGACTTGTTCGTGGTGGTATACCTGGATGATATAGTGGTTTACAGTGATAACATGGAGGATCATAAGGAGCACTTGGCGATGGTTTTCGAGGCACTGAGGGAGAATCAGTTGTTCTTGAAAAAGTCTAAGTGTGTGTTTGCTCAGACAGAGATACCGTTCCTTGGGCACATCGTTGGACAGGGGTACATACGGATGGAGCTGAGCAGGGTGAAGGCTATCGAAGACTGGGTTGAACCAAAGAATGTCCATGATATGAGGGTGTTCTTGGGCATGACCAACTACCAACGGAAGTTTGTAGAAGGTTACTCCAAAGTAACATCGACACTGACAGACCTACTGAAAAAGGACAAGAAGTGGTGTTGGACGGAGAAATGTCAAAAGGCATTTGATGAGTTCAAGAGAAGGATGGCTACAACACCGATACTGAAGTTACCTGACTTCAGGAGACCATTCGAGGTGCACACAGATGCTTCAGATTTTGCCATAGGAGGAGTTCTTATGCAGGATGGGCATCTGGTGGCCTATGAGAGTCGGAAGTTGCAGGATAGAGAGCGGAGGTATCCGGTTCATGAGAAGGAGATGACTGCGATCATCCATTGTCTTCACATATGGAGGCACTATTTGATTGGGAAGCCTTTTGTTGTCAAGACTGACAACGTTGCAGCTAGTTATTTTGCATCACAACCGAATCTTTCTGCGAAGCAAGCTCGTTGGCAGGACTTCTTGGCAGAGTTCGACATGTCTATTGAGTATAGACCGGGTAAACACAATGCGTTAGAAGATGCCCTTAGCAGGAAGGGACAACTTGCACCATTGGAGGGAGAAGACCGGGCAACAAGGAGTAGGAGTTGAATTCTGATGTCGGAAGAGATGCAAAACAAACTGAAGGAAAGTGTGGAGATCGATACTTTAGCGCAGAATATAGTGAAGCAGATAAAGGAGGGAAAGACACGCAGGTTCTTTCTACGAGACAGTTACTTGTTCTTTGGGAGCCGACTCTATGTTCCAAAGACATCTGGTCTTAGGAGGCACCTCTTGAAGGAGTGCAATGATTCTCCATGGGCTGGCCACCCAGGGCAGCGTCGTTCTTTGGCATTGTTGGAGAGAGGGTTCTTTTGGGAGAAGATGAGGGAGGAAATGGAGGAGTATGTGCACACATGCATCATTTGTCAGCAGGACAAATCGGACCATTAGAGGCAAGGAGGACTATTGCAACCTTTACCTATTCCAGAGAGGCCATGGATAAGTGTCTCTATGGACTTCATTGTCTCACTACCGCAGGTTCAGGGGTATAATGGGATTATGGTCGTTGTCGATCGTTTTTCCAAGTATGCTGTCTTCGTTCCAATGAAGGTACCATGTGGAGCTAAGCGTACTGCCGAGCTGTTCTTCAAGAACGTGGTGAAGTATTGGGGAATGCCGTTGAGTATCGTGTGTGACAGAGATACACGATTTACAAGGAGATTTTGGACGACATTGTTCAAGATAGTTGGGACAGAGTTTCTGATGAGTTCGAGCTACCATTCGCAGACAGATGGACAGACCGAGCATATCAACGCACTGCTAGAGGACTACTTGAGACATTATGTCACGGCTGATCAGAAGAATTGGCCTGAACTCTTGGATATTGCTCAGTTTAGCTACAATATTCAAAAGAGTTCTACGACAAGGTACAGTCCATTTGAGTTGGTGAATGGACAGATGCCGGTTGCTCCGCACACTGTTGAGACTACAGGTTGGATGAGGAGTCCTCATGCGAAGAAGTTCATGAAGGCTTGGGAGGAGACCTTGGAGTTCGCACGGTTGTGCTTGCACGATGCTGCAAGGAGAATGAAGAAGTATGCTAATCGGGGAAGACGGGATGTGCAGTTCAGTGTGGGAGATATGGTGTTTCTCAGGATTACCGGAGAACAGTTTCAGCCAGCCAAGGGGACGACTGCCAAACTGCAACGGAAGTACGAGGGACCATTTCGTGTGGAGAAACGAGTGGGGGAGGTTGCTTATAAGTTGGAGCTTCCGCACCATATGCACATGAAACATCCAGTTTTTCATGTGAGTCAGTTGAAGGGATGCAGGCTTGATTCAGACCATCCAGAGAGAGCTGAACCACCGAGAGGACCAGCTGGGATAGTGGACAAACCAGGCTTGGAGTTGGAGAAGATACTAAGCTATCGGACTACAGGACTTGGTTGCCACCAGAAACGGGAGTACCTTGTCAAATGGAAGGGAGCACCGGAAGAAGAGAGTTGGGAATCAGAGGACTCACTTTGGAGATGGAAGAGGAAGATTGTGAGGTTCGAACAAAGAGTACTTAGGCGTAAAAGATTGTCGAGGGCGACAATGATTTTCAGTGGGGGAGGATGTAGCGCCCTAGGGCAGCAGCCCGAGCGCGCGCCCACGGAGGAGTAAAATCGGCTAAGTATGCGAAGGTGCGCTCCACTCATGTGACGAGTTGGACACGCGATTATGATGGACGCTCGTGAGTTTATACGACGAGTTGGACATGCCAACCCGGTGGACCGACGTTATGCTTGGTGGGCGGTCCGACCCGACGACAAAGCATTAGTGTGTGGAGACGGAGAACGAGTTTGGCAGGTCGGTTGGACGGACAACCCCTCCAACGTTGGGTATAAACTATGGCGGAGTTGGTGGAGAGAATCCATCAATCGATCATCGCATCATACACTCTCATCGCTCAACGCACAGTCTTAGTGCAACGGTTGAGGAGGAGACCCGCAGGCCGCATCGGAGATGCGCCCACAGGTCGGGCAGCGGGTGTAGCAGTGCGACAGTCGATTGGACAGCGCGGAGGTATCGGGTGCAGGCGCGGGTGCGCGCCCGCCCGCCCGTCGGGTGAACGACCAGGCGTGGGCAAGGCGACCCGCCCGCCCATCATCGTGCAGCGCGAGTGAAACACAAACAGGCGTCGGTTGCGTTGTGCGCCGGGCGCGTTTGGGTGTGAATGTCGAGCACGGTTGGTTGGTGATACGCCAGGCACGGTTGGGTGTGAGTGCCGACACGATGACACGGTGAACGCCGGGCGCGGTGGAACACTTGGATAGTAGCGCGGTTGTGGAATCCGGCGTGCGCGTTGGCACGGTACGCCCGTCGTTCGGGCAAAGCGTTGGACTTGGTTTCGATTTGTGGCAAGACCGTCGTGCGCTCTTGCACAGGCGGGTGCCCACCCGGTTGTAAACGTCGGTCGAGCCATGTCTCCCGGTTTGTAAATTATCAAATAAATAATAAAAGAGTTTTATTATATGCATTCGGTTGTTCTTGGATTTATGTTTATCATGATGTTATAATGTTATTCCGCACATTGTAATTTAATAAACGAAGATTTAATAAAGTGAAGGCGTAGTTCGTAAAATGCTCAACCATGGAAACGGTGAGTCATTTAGGCGGTGCCGCACCCGCTCAACTTAAGAAAAAAAGAGTTGGGGGCGTGACAGGTGCAAAGCTCTCCTTCAAGAAAGTGGTCACAAGAGAAGGTGGTTTTGGTTCAAGCCATTAAATGCAAGCACCCTATTGGTTGGCTTCAAGCCCTAGTTGTGCGGATAGAAACAAAGGCAATCCTCCATTAGGAGTTAATTAGAAAAACCATATGTAAAGGAGATTTGTAAAACTAATTGCACACCAAAAACTTATTTTGCATTACATTAAACACACATATAAATACATCAATTATTGGTTTAAGATATAATTACTATCTTAACCACACAATTAGTATGTTGAGAGAATATCTCAACCATACATCTAAATAGGATTTAAGATCTCCCCTAGATGTAACAAACTTCTAAACAAAGCAAATCACTCCATCACAAGATAAGTAGGAGTTAAATCTCAAATACCCTCCCTTAACAAGTACTTGTCTTTGATCTTCTTGTCTAGCAAAGTCTTCATAACTTCTTTAATCATTTTCGAAATCATGTAGAGTGAACTCCAACAACTGATCTCTTAACCCTCGTAAAGGTGTAGTCGACAAGTTGGATTCCCGAGTTCCACTCCTAAACTCTTGAATCATGGATCTCCTAAATTCAATTACTAAACAACATCCACAAGTTGTCTCATAACCTCATTAACATACCACTCTCGTGTCTTTAATGACTATTGAGAGATCATTCCCTAGACCCACAACCTCCAAACTAACTAAACAACCATCCATGTTGAGTTTTTACCTCCACTTGATCTTGTGACAATACAGGCACTCCAGACCATAATCAATTTTGTGTTTCATCTTTTATTTTACAAACAAAATAATGTTAATACAAACTAACAATAATTAAAATATCTGATCCAGGTGGATATTGGTGGCCACCAGCCTGTTCCACTTGGACCCTCACCATTGTTTCTTTCAGTTTCCTTATTTCTAGCACAATTTACTATTTTTGGTAGTTTTTCGGGTCCTGAACTTCCAGAGCCGTTTTGAGGCCCTAAACAACGTTTTTTGGAAGAAAAAAAAAAATGGGACCAACCTAAGTCATAAACTAATGTTGGTCATTCAAAAGTTGTAGTCCTTGGACAAATCTTTCTAACGATATATTGTACGCGTCAAACAGAGATCGTATGCCAAAGTTATGACGTTGAGAAGTTGATGTACCAATTTACCCAAACGAGGCCCATAGTTTGGCGCTTCATCTCCTAGGGTTAGGTTTCTAGATGTTTAGCATTTTTCATTATTTCTCAATAATAATAAAAAGCCTTTGAGCCTCACTATAACACGGTTCAGAGGCATGTAGCCACCGCATCTCTTCTCAAAGATAAGCTACCATCCCCTGAGCTAGTCTTATTTCCATTATGTTTGTAAGCATATTTCAATATTTGATATTAATCAAATGAAGAGTTATTTCTACTGCATCTTTGTATTTATGGTTATATCTGTAATTTGTTATGTTCTTGTTTAAATTCAGATCAGTGGTATTAGAGCAATCTGCTCTTTTTGTGTTCTTCTTTGCATGTCCCCAACGAGGTCGGGATATAAGGAGTTAGGGATCGATCTGGTTGAACCTTTGCAAGATCAGCCTCGCAAACCCCGACGGCCACCCATGGGGGAATAAAAGAAAGACGAGGGGGCAGGAGATCCTACAAAATATTGCTCGAAGAGGCCCTCGAGAAACAAATGAATGCGATGGTGGATAACTTTGCCCAAATCCTTCAACGGTTGCCCGTCGGCGGCGCATCCACATCCAGCAGCCACTCTGGAGGCTCCACTCCTTTTAAGGTACAAGTAAACTTTGACATTCCCATATTTGAGGGCCAAATAAATGCAGATGTCGTAGATAAATGGTTAAATCTACTAGAAGGATATTTTTTGTTCATGATTTTTCCAGCCGAGAAAAGATTACTTTTGCTCTTCTCAAAGTCACCCCCCACGTCAAGGACTAGTAGGAAACCTACAATGAGCAAAAGGATGAAAGTACGACCTCACTTTTTTCAGCTGCACCCACTTGGAATTCGTTCCAGGATGCCATCAAGGAGTAGTACTACCATGTCGAGAGCTATGAGGATAAATACATAAAGTGAACAACGCTATGGCAAGGAAGGGACCAAGATGTGCCGGAGTTTACCAATGTTTTTCATACCCTTTGCACGAAGTTGGGTATCAAGGATTCTGAGAAACATTTGGTACTCAAGTACCGCGGCTCCCTTCACAAGTACATCCAAGACGAGATGGAGTTCCTGGACATTTCCTCGCTCGGCACGGCGTACTGATGCACCATCAAGGTCAAGCATAAGTTTAAACAGAAGAAGCAAGACTTTGGATCTGCGAATCCGAAGCAAGGGAAAGTGGCCCCCAAACCGCAGAACAAAGGACAAAGCCAAGGCGAGGCAGCCCAGGACAACCTGCCAAAGCTGCAAGCAAAGAACAACACTGTGAAGTGGAAGAAGGACACGGGAAAGTGCTGTCAGTTCCATACGATCCCACTCACAACACAAGTGAGTGTCGGGCCAACCAGTCACTGGTGGCCGAGCTGAAAGCTTCAGAATCAAATGCATGTTCTGACTCTGAGTTAGAACCCGACAAGGGGAATGACAAAGGGGAGCAGAGTATTGATGCGGAGCCCAATGCCACTGTTGCCACCACGAAGATCTAGGAGGAGGAGCCCGAAGATCCAGTGGAGGAGGAGTGCCTCTTCCACTCCTAGATGTGGGTAAAGGGTTCCCCACTACAGTTCATTATCGACAACGAGAGCCAAAAGAACCTCATTTCGGCAGAGGTCGTGAAGTGGCTAGGCTTACCGACCACAGAACACCCACAACCATACACCATTGGGTGGCTTCACCAAGGACGGGGTCTTCGCGTGAGCCAGTAGTGTCGCCTTCCATACTGCATCAAGCCCTTCACAGATGAGGTATTATGTGACGTTGCTCCCCTTGATGTTTGTGATGTATTATTAGGCCAACCATACTTGTGGAAGGGACATGTTGTGTATGAGTCAAGGCCTCACGCTGTTATTATTAGTTTGGGAAATAAGTTGTACAGGATACCGGAGGTAGCACCACCTACCACCATCTCTTTGGTTACTGTAACATAATGCAGTAAGCTCGTTTCCAAAACTGGGAAATTTGTTTTCCTGATGATACGCCCTCAAGGAAAGAAGAAGACGTTGGCCACGACCTCCAGACAGGGCCCCTCCGCACAACAACAACAGATGGACAAGGTCGTGGAGGAGTATGAGGACATCTTCACCTCCCCCGCAGGGGTGCCTCTACACTGTCAGGTCAAGCACTCCATCGATTTGACCCTGGGTGTATCGTTGCCCAATGGACCAATATATTGGCGATCCATTCTGGAGAACGACGAAATCAAGGGGTAGATTCAGGAGCTGCTGCAAAAAGGTCACTTCCGGCCGAGTTCATTGCCCTGTGGGAGCCCGATCGTGTTGGTACAAAAGAAGGATGGGACTTGGACACCCTGTATTGACTATCTGGTGCTGAACAAGATCACTTTCTAGAATAGGTACTCGATCCCACAGATTGATGACCTTCTGGACCAACTCAAGGGGGGGGAATATTTCAACAAGATCGACTTGAAGTCTGGATATCACCAGGTACAAATCAAACCCTATGATGTGTGGAATACTACCTTCAAATCTAAGGAGGGCCTTTTCGAATGGTTGGTTATGCTTTTTGGGTTGACAAATGCTCCTGCAAAATTCATGAGGTTGATGGATGACATCTTGCAGCCATTCACCAACTCATTTGTAGTGGTATACTTGGATGACATCCTCATCTTCAGCCAAAGTTGGGAAGAGCACCTCCACCACATCCGACAGTTTCTCCAAACACTACGGCAACACAAGTTGTGTACCAATTTGGAGAAATTCACTTTTAGCATGACCCAGGTTCAGTATCTAGGATACATTATTGATGAACAAGGGGTGCATGTGGATCCAGCCAAGATCCAAGTCATTCAGGATTGGTCAACCCCAACCACTCTGACAGAGCTCCGCAACTTTCTAGGTCTTTCCAATTTCTACCATAGGTTCATGTTGGGATTCTCTCATATCACTTGGCCCTTGAGTCAAGTCACCAAGGGAGGAGCGAAAGCAAAATTCTTTTGGTCTGAGTCTCAATAGAAGGCATTCACATAGTTGAAATATCGCCTCTGCTCTGCACTAGTGCTCACTTTACCAGACTTGCAACAACCATTTGAGATCGAAACAGATGCCTATAACTATGCTATTGGGGCAGTCCTTACTCAACAAGGGCATCTAGTGGCATATCACAGTGAGACACTTTCATACACAGTATGGAAGTATCCCACTTATGACAAAGAGATGTATTCCATTGTGCAGGCCTGCCGACAATGGAAGCATTACATTTTGGGGAAGGAAACGATCATCCACACAGACCACTGATCCCTGTAGTTCATACAAACGCAAGGGAAGTTGCAGAATGATCGCCATCAGAAGTGGTCCACATACCTGCAACAGTTCCATTTGAATATCAAGTATAAGAAGGGCAACACCAATAATGTTGCAGACTGCCTCAGTTGACCACTAATCATTGGCGTTAACCACCGTGTTCAACTCTTGTGGGCATGAGGCTTATGATTGGCCACTTATCTACAAAAGTGACCCGGAATTTGGCCACACTAATCCAGGTGGATATTGGTGGCCACCCACCAATTCCACTTGGACCCCCAACATTGCTTCTTTCAGTTTTTTCAGTTTCCTTAATTGTAGCATAGTTTAATATTTTTTCGCAGTTTTTTGGGTCCTGAACTTCCAGAGCCGTTTTGAGGTCCTAAACGACATTTTTTTGGAAAAACTGGGAGCAACATGGGTTTGTGGACCAATGTTGCTCTTTTGAAAGTTGTAGTCCTCGAATAGATCTTTCTAGAAAGGTTTTGTGCGCATCAAACAAAGATCATATGCCAAAGTTACAATCCCGGGAAGTTGATGTACCAATTTACCCAAAACGGGGCCAAAGTTTGGTGCTTCATCTCCTAGGGTTAGGTTTTTGGATGTTTAGGGTTTTCCATTGTTTTTCAACAATAAATAGGCCTTCGAGCCTCATTGTAAGACAATTTAGAGGCATGTAGCCGCCACATCTCTTCTCAAAGATAAGCTACCATCGCCTTAGCTAGTTTATTTCCATTTCTGTTTGTAAGCATATTTCAGTATTTTACAGTAATGAAATGAAGTATTATTTATGTTGCATATATGTATGTATGGTTATATCTATAATTTGTTGCATTCTTGTTTAAATCCGGACCAGTGGTATCAGAGCGGTCTGCTCTTTCTCTGCCTTTCTTTGCATATCCCTAACGAGGTCGGGATATAAGGAGTTAGGGCTTGAATTGGTCGAACCTTTGCAAGACCAGCCTTGCAAATCCCCACAGCCTCCCATGGCGGATGAAAAGAAAGACGAGGGGGCAGGAGATCCTATCAAAATCTTGCTCGAAGAGGCCCTCGAGTGACAAAGGAACACTATGATGGACAACCTTGCGCAGATCCTTCAGCGGCTACCCAGGGGCGACACATCTACTTCCAGCAGCTACTCTGGAAGTGCCACACCATTTAAGGTACAAGTTAACTTTGACATTCCCATAATTGAGGGTTAGATAGATGCACACACCGTAGATAAATGGTTAAATCTGCTAGAAGGGTATTTTGATGTTCATGATTTTTCTGGCCGAGAAAAGATTACTCTCACTCTTCTCAAAGCCGCCCCCCACGTCAAGGACTGGTGGGAAACCTATTGCAAGCACAAGGATGAAAGTACGAGCTCCCTGTTTTCAATCGCACCCACTTGGAATTCATTTTGGTCTGTCATCAAGGAACAATACTACCATGTCAAAAGCTATGATGATCAATACATAAAGTGGACCACGCTGCAACAGGGAAGGGACCAAGACGTACCAGAGTTTACCAATATTTTCTATGCCCTTTGCACAAAGTTGGGTATCAAGGATTCAGAGCAACATTTGGTACTCAAATACCATGATTGCCTACACAGGTACATCCAGGATGAAATAGAATTCCTTAACATCTCCTCGCTCGGCACGGCATACTGATATGTTGTCAAGATCGAGCAAAAGTTTAAACAGAAGAAGCGAAACTTTGGATCTACGAATACGAAGCAAGGGAAAGGTGCCCCTAAACCGCAGAACAAAGGACAAAGCCAAGGCGGGGCGACCCAAGAAAACCCGCCAAAGCTACAAGAAAAGAACAGCATCGCGAAGACGAAAAAGGACACGGGAAAGTGGTGTGAGTTCCATAAGAGCTCCACTCACAACACAAGTGAGTGTTGGACCAAGCAGTCACTGGTGGCTGAGCTAAAGGTTTCAGAATCAGATGCATGTTTCAACTCTGAGTCAGAACTCGACAAGGGGAATGACAAAGGGAATCAGATTATCGATGTGGAACCCAATGCCACCATTGCCACCACGAAGATCCAGAGGAGGATGAGTGCCTCTTCCACTCCCAGATGTGGGTAAAGGGCTCCCCGCTACAATTCATTGTCGACAGCAGGAGCCAAAGAACCTCATTTCGATAGAGGTCATGAAGCGGCTGGGCTTACCGACCATAGCACATCCACAACCGTACACCATCGAGTGGCTTCACCAAGGACATGATCTTCGCGTGAGCCAGCAGTGTCGCCTTCCATACAACATCAAGCCCTTCACATATGAGATATTATGTGACGTTGCTCCCCTTGATGTTTGCGATGTATTATTAGGCCAACCATACTTGTGGAAGTGACATGATGTGTATGAATCAAGGCCTCGTGTTGTTATTGTTACATTGGGAAATAAGTTGTATAGGATACCAGAGGTAGCACTGCCTATCGCCATGTCTTTGGTTACTGCAAAACAATGCAGTAAGCTCATTTCCAAAACTGGGAAATTTGTTTTCCTGATGATATGCCCTAAAGGAAAGAAGAAGACGGTGGCCACGACCTCCAAACAGGGCCCCTCCGCATAACAACTACAGATGGACAAGGTCATGGAGGAGTATGAGGACATCTTCACCTCCCCACAAGGGTTCCTTTGCACTGTCAGGTCAAACACTCCATCGATCTAACCCGAGATGTGCCACTGCCAATGGACCAATCTATCGATGCTCTGTTCAGAGAACGATGAAATCAAGAGGCAGATTCAGGAGTTGTTGCAAAAAGGTCACATCCGTCCAAGTTCATCGCCCTGTGGGAGCCCGGTCATTTTGGTTCAGAAGAAGGATGGGACCTGGAGACTTTGTATTAACTATCGGGTGCTGAACAAGATCATTGTCCGTAATAGGTATCCGATCTCACAGATTGATGACCTCCTAGACCAACTGAAGGGGGAAAAATATTTCAGCAAGATCGATTTGAAGTCAAGTTATCACCAGGTACCAATTGAATCC
Organism: Pinus taeda; assembly: GCA_000404065.3. NCBI lineage: Eukaryota > Viridiplantae > Streptophyta > Pinopsida > Pinales > Pinaceae > Pinus > Pinus taeda. Next base: position 110,105 of record APFE030564658.1, on the reverse strand, counting down.
TCTGATGTGTGGAAGACTGCCTTCAAAGCCAAGGAGGACCTTTTCGAATGGTTGGTTATGCCTTTCGGGTTGACGAATGCTCTTGCAACCTTCATGAGGCTAATGGATGACATCTTGCGACCATTCACCAACTCATTTGTAGTGGTATACTTGGATGACATCCTGATCTTCAGCCAGAGTTGGGAAGAGCACCTCCACCACATCCGACTGGTTCTCCAAACACTGTGGCAACACAAGTTATGTGCCAATTTAGAGAAATGCACTTTTCGCATGACCCAGGTTCAATATCATGGATACATTATTGATGAATGGGGGGTGCATGTGGATCCAACCAAGATCCAAATCATTCTAGATTGGCCATCTCCAACCACTCTGACATAGCTCTGCAGCTTTCTGGTTCTTGCCAACTTCTACCGCAGGTTCATGTTGGGATTTTCTCATATCACTTGGCCCTTGAGTCAAGTCACCAAGGGAGGAGCGAAAGCATAATTTTTTTGGTCTGAATCTCAACAGAAGACATTCACGAGGGTTGAAACATCGCCTCTGCTCAGCACCAATGCTCACATTACCAGACTTGCAACAACCATTTGAGGTCGAGACAGATGCCTTTGACTATGCTATTGGGGTAGTCCTTACTCAATATGGGCATCGAGTGGCATATCACAGTGAGACACTTTCAGACATAGTCTGGAAGTATCCCACTTATGACAAAGAGATGTATTCCATTATGCAGGCCTGTCGACAATGGAAGCATTACCTTTTGGGGAAGGAAATGGTCATCCACACAGACCACCGACCCCTACAGTTCATACAGACCTAAGGAAAATTGCAGAGTGATTGCCATTAGAAGTGGTCCACATACCTGCAACAGTTCCATTTGAATATCAAGTATAAGAAGGGCAACAATAATAATGTTGCAGATTGCCTCAGTTGACCACGATCATGGCATTAACCACCGTGATCAACTCTTGTGGGCACGAAACTCTTAATTGGCCACTTCTCTACAAAAGCGACCTAGAATTCGGCCACACATACCAAACACTCTTGGAGGGTTATCATGTTCTAGATTTTCACCTCTAGGATGCCTTGTTATGCCACCTGGGGCACCTTTATGTTCCTTCAAGCGAGTGTGCCAAGATGATTTGGGTAGCACAGTACAATCGGGTTGTTGGCCATTTCGGGGTCGAGAAAACGGTGGCAGTACTACGGAAGTATTTCTATTGGCCGAATCTTCGACAGGATGTCGGGAAGTACATTAGATCATGCACTGCTTGTGCCATTGCCAAACCGACCATCAAGAAGCAAGGACTTTATACCTCGCTGCCTACCCTTAGTCAACCTTGGGAATCCATCTCCATGGATTACATGTCGGGCCTTCCTTCTACTAAGCATGGAAACGACTATGTTTTTGTGGTTGTCGATAAGTTCTCAAATATGGCCATTATGGCGGCCTGCAAGAAGAATATCACAGTAGAAGCCACTGCTAAACTCTTCTTTGAATGAGTGTGGGTACACTTTGGGATCCCCCAGTCTATCATCTCAAATCGGGACAGCAGGTTCCTCAGTACATTTTGGTCCAATCTCTGGTCGATGATGGACACCAAACTCACTAAGTCCACAACCTTCCATCCCCAAACTGATGGCTAGACAGAGGTTTTCAACAGGATGATCGTACACATTCTGTGCATGTACATTTCAAAGCATCCACACACATGGGAGAAGAGCCTCCCCTATGTTCAACACAGCTATAACCGGGCTCTCCACAACTCGACTGGCCACAACCCTTTTCAGGTGGGCTTGGGATTCCAGCCACTATGTCCCATTGATGTGGCCATGCCATTTGTAGCTACCCAAGTAGATTCAGCTCATGTCTAGTCTGAAACAGATAAGGAAAATAGCTTCATTGAGCACATACAACATATTTTCTAGTAGGTCCATCATGTTTTGGAGAAATCAAATGCCAAGTACAAGCAGTGACATGATCAACATCGGGTGCCACACAAGTTTCAGGTGGGCGACAAAGTCTGGTTGCATTTGCAAAAGAACCGCCTTACCGGAGCCTATCGGAAACTCAGACCACTTAGATATGGTCCTTACACCATTACCAAGGTTGTGGGAGGCAATGAATTTGAGCTCAGCATTCCCCTATTCCTTGGCCTACACCCAGTGTTCAATGTGGACCGCCTTCGGCCATACTTTCTGCCATTACTAGACACATTTAACATTGCAGAACAACTCACACCCACAGAGTTAAATCTAGATTGCATGGAACAAGTTGCAACTGATCGGATCATGAACACATAGATCAAGCACACTCGCCAGTATAAGATCCAACTTTATTGAGTTGTCAAAGCACGCCAACTCCTTCACTAGGGTAAGTGGCTCACCAGGGACCAAGTTCAGTAGAAGATTCCTCATCTCATGGAGGAACTCAACACAATGGGGACCATTGCTTCCTAAGGGGGGAGGAATGATCTAGGTGGATATTGGTGGCCACCCACCAATTCCACTTAGACCCCCACCATCGTTTCTTTCAGTTTTTCAGTTTCCCTAATTGTAGCACAATTTACAATTTTTAGCAATTTTTCAGGTCCTGAACTTCTAGAGTCGTTTTGAGGCCCTAAACAACGTTTTTTTGGGAAAACTAGGAGCAACAAGGGTCCTCTTTCGAAAGTTGTATTCCTCAGATAGATATTTCTAGCGAGGTATTGTGCACGTCAAACGAAGATCATATGCCAAAGTTATGACCCTGGGAAGTTGATGTACCAATTTACCCAAAATGGGGCCCATAGTTTGGCGCTTCATCTCCTAGCGTTAGGTTTTTGGATGTTTAGGGTTTTCCATTGTTTCTCAACAATAAATAGGCCTTCGAGCCTCATTGTAAGACAGTTCAGAGGCATGTAACCGCCGCATCTCTTCTTAGAGATAAGCTACCATCGCCCTAGCTAGTTTATTTCCATTTCTATTTGTAAGCATATTTCAATATTTTACAGTAATGAAATGAAGTATTATTTTTTATGCATCTCTGTATGTATGGTTATATCTGTAATTTGTTGCGTTCCTATTTAAATCCAGATCACACACATACCAGATGCTCTTGGAGGGTCAACAAGTTCCAGATTTTCACCTCCATGATGCCCTATTATGCCACCTAGAACACCTTTGTGTTCCTTCAAGCGAGTGAGCCAAGATGATTTGGGAAGCGCACTACAGTCAGGTCATTGGGCATTTCGAGGTCGAGAAAATAGTGGCAATACTACAAACGTATTTCTATTGGCCGAATCTCTGATAGGATGTCGGGAAGTATATCAGATCCTACATTGCCTGCGTCGTTGCCAAATTGACCATCAAGAAGCAAGGCCTCTATACTCTGCTACCTATCCCTAGTTGACTGTGGGAATCCATCTCCATGGATTACATGTCGGACCTTCCTTCTATAAAGCATGACAATGACTGTGTTTTTGTGATCGCCAACAAATTCTCAAAGATGGCCATTATGGCGGCCTACAAGAAGAATATCACAGCATAAGCCACTGCTAAAATCTTCTTTGAACAAGTGTGGGTACATTTTGGTATCCCACAATCTATCATCTCAGATCGGGATAACAAGTTCCTTAGTACATTTTGGTCCAGTCTCTGGTTGATGTTGGACACCAAGCTCACTAAGTCCACATCTTTCCATCCCCAAACTAATGGCCAGATAGAGGTCGTTAACAGGATGATCATACACATTCTGCACGTGTACAACTCAAAGCATCCACGCACATGGGATGAGAGCCTCCCTTATGTCCAGTACAACTATAACTGAGCTATCCACAGCTCGACTGGCCACAACCCTTTCCAGTTGGGCTTGGGATTCCAACCACTATGTCCCATTGATGTGGCCATACCATTTCTAGCTACTCAAGCAAGTTCGGCTCATGTGTAGTCAGAAGTCGATAAGGCAAACAACTCCATTAATCACATCCAACGTATCCGCCGGAAGGTCCATGACATTCTAGAGAAATCAAATGTCAAGTACAAGCAGTGACATGATCAACATCGGGTGCCACAAAAGTTTCAGGTAGGCGACAAATTCTAGTTGCATTTGTAGAAGGGACGCCTTACCGGAGCCTATCAGAAACTCAGACCACTCTGATATGGCCCTTACACTGTCACCAAGGCTATGGGAGACAATGAATTTGAGCTCAACATTCCCCCATTCTTTGGCCAACACCCAATGTTCAATGTGGGCCACCTTCAACCATAATTCTCACCATTGTTGGACACATCAGACATTGCAGAACAACTCACATCTATAGAGTTAAATCCAGATTGCATGGAACAAGCCACAACTGATCGGATCATGGACACACAGATCAAGAACACCCTACAACAAAGGATCCAACTATATCAAGTTATCAAAGCAAGCCAACTCCTTCACCAGGGACCAAGTTCAGCAGAAGTTTCCTCATCTCATGAAGGAACTCAACGCAATGGGGACTATTTCTTCCTAAGGGGGGAGGAATGATCCAGGTGGATATTGGTAGCCACCTACCTATTCCACTTGGACCCCCACCATTGTTTCTTTTAGTTTCCTTATTTGTAGCACAATTTACTATTTTTGGCAGTTTTTCGAGTCCTGAACTTCTGGAGCCATTTGAGGCCCTAAACGACATTTTTGGGGCATAAATTGATGTTGGTCATTCAAAAGTTGTAGTCCTCGGATATATCTTTCTAACGAGATATTGTGCGTGTCAAACGGATACCGTATGCCAAAGTTACGACCCTGGGAAGTTGATGTACCAATTTAGCCAAATAGGGCCCATAGTTTGGCGCTTCATCTCCTAGGGTTAGGTTTCTGGATGTTTAGGGTTTTCCATTGTTTCTCAATAATAAATAGGCCTTTTAGCCTCATTGTAACATAGTTCAATGGCATGTAGCCACCACATCTCTTCTTAGAGATACGCTACCATCGCCCGAGCTAGTCTTATTTCCATTCTGCTTATAAGCATATTTCAGTATTTGATATTAATGAAATGAAGTGTTATTTCTACTGCATCTTTGTATTTATGGTTATATATGTAATCTGTTGCGTTCTTGTTTAAATCTGGATCAATATATCACTAAAAGTAATATGAGCACACCAATGCCCACATCTCTCTGACTATTCGGAAATATTTTATCCTTTCCAATGTGCACTTGTTCTTGAAACAAACACTTCATTGTTCACTGGAGGCGAGTCCCTTCTCACAATAGATCACTTCACTCTTTCACTTCTCTTGAATACGAACCACTAATGTGAATCTTGTCCACTTTGTAATCTAATGGATTGCATAAACAACAAGGTGCAACAAGGGTTCTGAAACAATATTGTGGGAATGCACTAACTAGTTGTGATCTAATGAAAAGAAAATTGTTGCTATTATTTCTCAGCTGAGAGAGGCAAATCAATAAGAGGAATATAAGTTGGAGAGTATTTAGGACTAACTCAAGGATGTCAAGGATCAAGTTGAGCATGCATGGAGGATTTGGTTTAGCCTATAGAACATAAGTGATGGCTCCCATAGAATTTACAGTGAAACCAACATAGTAATGAACACAAAGAGAACCCAAATAAAGCATAAAATTATGGATGCCATAACATAAGAGCATGGAGTCGTTTCCCAAGTGGTTATGATCGCTTTTCCATCCGAGAAGACAGAATTTGAGGAGAGGCAAGCGATGAGCAAAGCCAAACAACATAAAATATGGAAACATATTCACCACATCCCTTGTCAGTCACCTGACTATTGCAATTTAAATGTTTTTAATAGTTGCAAATCTTTTGTCAATGAGTTCTAGTTATTATGACAGTGACATTAACATGTAATGAAAGGGAAAAAGGCTCCACTCATTTTCAACTAGCTGGAACCAACAAAACTTCATATTTCCTTCCATTAACAACATCAAATACACGAATTGTGTTCCTCAATGTCAAAGAGTAACTCTAAATTTGGTTGCTTCCATTCGCCTACCAATGATCATAATCTTGTGCCTCCACTTTCACTGTCTGCACACAGAATGTGATCTCGAAATAAAACCATGCAATGGAGCAATGATTGCAATCAGTGATCATCTGCAATAACATTGCCACGGATAGTGGCCAAATCCACACATAGGAAAAACACACAAAATAATATATTTTCACACACCTACACCTAATTTTAATCTACTCCTATAGTCACGTAATCTCACATCTCTCTCACAAATACCTGGGCCTTCCATTAAGGGAGTTAACCTAGAACTACTGGTACTAATAACAATTTGTAAAGCTAATTGCACACCAAAAACTTATTTTGTATTATATTAAACACAGATATAAATGCATCAATTATAGGTTTAAGATAGAACTGTTATCTTAACCACACAATCAATATGTTAAGAGAATATCTCAACCATACATCTAAATAGGATCTAAGATCTCTCCTATATCTAACAAACTTCTAAACAAAGCAAATCACTCCATCACAAGACAAGTAGGATTTAAATCTCCAACATGGATATGTCTCCCTAAGGCAGTCAAGAATCTGAAATACAAAGTTAAATAGGACAAAACTGAGAGCTACATCCAGCATATGAAGGATCATGCCTTAATATGCAAGTTCATCAACATTTGGCCAATAGAGAGAGCATTTGTTGGATGAATCCAAAAAAATGGTAGTTGAAAGGACACTATGGTCTCGAGCTAGGAGCAAAGAGTTTCTTTATGTTGACTTTTGCAAATTTGAAAGACAAAAATAGAGTATTCAAGAACAACTTGTATTATTTCAATAATGTAGGGTTGTTCATGAAATTTTGGCAAGAAAGGTATAACTCGGAAAAGTAAAAATTCTTGGTGGCCCCAATTTGGGTTCATCTATTTTCTCTGCCAAAAGAATTTTGGGAGGAGCGGATCTTAGAAGGCATTGGAAACACAAATATGAGATTTTTTGAAAATATCTGAGGTGACTGATTGAGGACGTTACACATCATATGCGAGGATGTGTGTGTATATGAATATTTCCCAGTCACTGTCGGAATTAATCGAAATCTCCTGCCATCATGAAGTTTGGAAATAGCCTTTGGATTATGAGCGTGTATTGTTTAGATGTTGCAGGTGCCATGAATACACCCATCTCTTCAGGGATTGTCCCCTAAATCTCACAGAGGAAACAAAAGGAAAACATCATAAATTGGATCATGAGGATTTTCAGAAGATCCAACCTCATTGAAAAAACCCTTGAGAACAAAATGTGGTAACACCATAGGAGCCCCTTCAATCCAAAACCGTCATGAGGTATTGACTGGAGAGGAGTGGGAAATGTTAGATCAGGTATGCCCTTAAGAAACAAATCAAGAGAAAGGCAATGTAAAACCAGAGGTGAAAGGTCATAAGAGAACAATGTTGGAGGAATTTACAAAGAACACACCAACAAAGGAAATTGATATGCCAAATGTATAGGGAATAGGGTATGTTGATATGTCAGAGGACATCGATATTGATGAAATCACATTCTCAAATCTCATTGAAGAATGGGCAAGTAAGGACCCAAGAAAGATAACAGATCAGTGAAAAAATTTGTTTAGATAGACATATCTACATCTAAAAAATAAAAGGAATGTGGCTTTGAAGGGAAAGAACTCATCCCCAACAAGTCTTGGCATCCAAACACATAGCTTCAAAGGTACTCCCAAGCATGCTAAGAAAGACAAAAAGAGAAGAAGGAAAATAAAAAAAAAGAGTTAATATAGGAGATGGGGGGTGTGCTTGTGAATTATGGACAAGTGGCTCTCTTAATGGTTAATTTCATGGAATATAAGAGGCCTTTAATTGTTGAGGTAAACAAATACTTCTTAAAAATAAAATCCATAGGGAACTCCCTACAGTAGTAATGTTACAAGAGACTAAATGTGACAATAGTAAGTTAGCTCAATAGCCTCTCATTGTTGGAGAGAATGTCAAACCATAACACTAGATGTTGTAGGGAAATCAAGGGGACTGCCTATCTTATGGAATCCAAACGAAGTTGAATTTACGGATTAGTTGGCTACCCTAAGGATAATATTTGGTAGATACCAATACTTAGGATCAAAAGAAATGAGATGCATAACAACAGTCTATGGGCCAATTATGGTGAACGAAAGGGCATGATTTCTTAAAAATTTGGCTAGCCTTAGAGAGCCTCACCAAGATAAGCTATGGAATCTACGAGGAGACTTCAACAAGGTGACAACAGTGGAGGAAAAAAAGGGAGGTATTGGATGCTTCGACATAAACTCCCAACAATTCAAATAGTTGATGTAGCAAATGAAACTAGCCGACATGGAAAGAAACAATCATCATGATGGTAAGAACCAAATATTTTCGCACTTGGATGGATTTTTGGTCTCAAAATATCTCTTAGAAGTGGATGTCTTCCTATAAGTATATATTCTTCCTTGTAAAGGTTCATATTACAGGTCGATCTGTTTAGAAATACATATTAAAGTTGACCCTAAAAATAGGCCTTTCAGATTTAACAATTTCTAGCTTAATAATCCATCCTTCCTTGAGAAGGAAAAGGTATGGTCGGAAGAGATTCAAGTCCGCAATCCCTCTAGTATGCCCATGTTTCAACAAAAGCTCAAGATTTTTAAGTCAAAAATAAAAAAATGGAAGAAAGAGGATTTTGGAAATATTGTCCAAGAATAACAAGAGCTAAAGGTATAGATGCAAGAGGTTGTTAGGTCCCTATAGCACTAGTGTATTCTCTCATTGTTATTATTAGTGTAGCCCCCTTATTATTGTTGTGCCCATGTAGTCCTCATATTGCTATTATTGTGCCCCATAGAAGCCCACTATTGTTATTGTTGTGCCCTTACATTATTATTGTTATGTCAACTTTGATTATATTGTGATCCCTTAGACTCTTATATATAGAAAGAAGGTTTTGTCATTTGAATAAACCAAAAATTGTTCATTTGTGTAATGTAAAGGAGGTCTCCCCCTCGAAGAGGCTACTTTTGAAGTTGTCTATTTATCTCTTCTTCTATTTTGTGAGTTGGTTGCATAACATTTGGTATTAGAGCTTTCGCTTCTTCAAACAGGTCATCTTGGAATTTTCGCTTTAATTTGTTTTTCACCGAGGCTTCAGAAGTCGAAATTGTTACCACTTGGAGCCAAAATCTTGGTGAATTTTGTGTAAAAAATTCAAATCTTGGTTCGCTATAGTTTTGGAGATATGATCCAGGGAAGTTAGGGCTTTTGCAGGCCCCAAAATTCTGTCTTAAACAGGTGACCTAGGGAAACTCGTCATAAATTTCGTTTCAGGCATCAGATTTGAATTCTGTAAAAGTGGCTGAAGTTTCATGGACTGTAGTTTTTCATGTAGCGATTTCAGGGTTGAAGGTCGAAATAATGACACATGGCACTCTGTACAAGTTCGCTCTACTAAACTAGTATATAATCAGGTCATCATGGGAGATCGGGCATAGATATTTCCTGAAGATTCCAATATTGGTTTGACTTATGGGGTTGGAAAGAAGACTCAGAGGGCTACCATAGGACGAAATTTTATACCTTGGAGATTCGGAATTACAGAGATACAACAGATTCAATATCGAGGTCCTATAAAGCAAAGAAAAAGGTGTGTAGTTTTTAAAATTTGCATAAGTTTTGTTTTAAAAATTAGTTTGAAGTGATTTGAAGGGCATAGTGAAGCATAACTATCATTAATAGATACCCCTAAGAAAGAAAATGGAAACACCTAGTAAGAAACCCAAAATATCTACTATGACACATGAAGAAGAGGAATAAATACAACATGATATATCAAAATTACAAGACCAAGTGCAACAAATTTCGCTCTCACAAAAAGTAACAAAAATTAAGATTTATGGTATAGAAGGAAAACTAAAAGGCAACATGGAAGATTTGAAGAAATACATGGAAGGTTTGAAGGAAGGTTTGATAAAGTTGATACAAGAAAGGCTTCCTAATGGTGAAAAGATAGTAGAGGAAACTCATGATGAGAACAAAAGAAATGTTAATCATGATTTCATAGACTTTAATGTTGGATTGAAGACCCACCATATTCCAAAGATCAATATGAGAAATTTTGATGGCAAGGATCTTGTAACATGGATACTACAGATGGAGCAATATTTTGATCTCCAATGCAAAACACACAAAAGGTACACATTGCAACTTTATATTTAGAACCCAATCAGTTTGTATGGTATTGATGGCTTTGCTCTCATAAACATTGAAGACCCACCATATTCCAAAGATTGATATGAGAAAGTTTGATGGCAAGGATCCCTTAACATGGATACTACATATGGAGCAATATTTCAATAATGTGAAAAACAAACAAAAGGTACACATTGCAACTTTATATTTAGAACCCAATCAGTTTGTATGGTATCGATGGCTTTGATCTCATAAACAAGTTATCACTTGGTCAATTTTTACAGAGGAAATGATAGCACATTATGAGGATACAAAGAGCAACACATTTTTTAGCCAATTGATAAATCTCAAACAAAAGGGTTCAATGGTGGAGCACATTGAGGACTTCCAAAAATTGAATATAAGGGTAAATGATATTCCACAGGAGCATAGGATTGAAGTCTTCATAAGGATTTTAAAGGATAACATCCAACATGAGTTTTGCCTTCGGGAACCTGATTCATTTGAGAAGGCATTTAGGTTGGCAAGAAAATCTGAAAGAAAAATTATGGAAACAATGAAGCCTACCACTTACAACTATAAAGATGGAAGTGTTATTGCTCCTAGCCTTCCACAACCTACAAGGTTGACACCATAATAATTTGAAGAAAAAATATCAAAAGGATTTTGTTACAGTTGTGATAGAAAATACATTAAAGGAGTCTTGGACAATCATTCCAAGGTGTTTGAGACTCCCAAGGTTCTCCCACCTATTCATGATCATGATCATGCTATTCATTTGATTCTAGGAAGTGTTCCTCCAAACATCAGACCTTAAAGATATCCATATGCCCAAAACAGTGAAATTGAACGTATGGTTATAGAAATGCTAGAGGCTGGTATAACTCAACCTAGTCAAAGTTCTTTCTCTGCTCCAGTAGCATTGGTGCACAAGAAGGATGGATCATGGGACATGTGTTTGGATTATAGGGAGCTCAACAAGCTCAATATTAAAGATAAACTTCCCATTCGTGTCATTGATGAATTATTGGATGAATTACATGGAGCAATTTACTTCACCAAGTTGGATCTTCGTTTAGGATATCATCAAATAAGAATGAAGACTGAAGACATTCTGAAAACAACATTTAAAACTCATGAGGGTCATTATGAAGTTTTAGTCATGCCTTTGGCCTTACCAATGCACCTTCTAAATTTCAAGGTTTGATGAATTCCATTTTCAAACCCTTCCTTAGAAAATTTGTGTTACTATTTTTTGATGATATATTAATCTACAACAAGTCTTGGAAGGATCATGTTCAACATGTTGACAAGGTGCTCAAACCATTGGAGGAGAAACAATTAAATGCAAAAACCTCCAAATGTTTCTTTGGAGTACATGAGGTTGAATATATGGGTCATATTGTATCTCATGAGGGTTTTAAGGTAGACACTAACAAAATTAAAGCCATTAAGGAATGGAAAATCCGCACATCCAGAAAGCATCTGTGAGGATTTCTCAGGTTGACAGGGTATTATCACAAGTTTGTTAAGAATTATTGGAGAATAGCAGCACCTCTAACAGCATTACTGAAGAAAGATGCATTTTCTTAGACTCCAAAAGCAACTAAGGCCTTTGAACGTCTTAAAGAGGCAATGTGACAAGCACTGGTCTTAACTACGCCAGACTTCACAAAAACCTTTATTGTGGAATGTGATGCCTCGGGAAATGGAATTGGTGTTGTTTTAAGGAATACCCATTGCTTTTGAAATTCATCCAATCAAAGGAAAATATTTGCATAAAGCTATTTATGAGAATGAAATGTTGGTAATACTACATGCACTTAAGAAATGGTGACCTTACCTAATGGGAAGGCACTTCAAGGTAAAAACAAATCATGATAGTCTTAAATACTTTTTAGACCAAAGATCATCTTCAAAAGAGCAACAAAAATGGGTCACAAAGATGTTGAGATATGACTTGGAAATCATCACAAAAAAGGGAAACAAAATGTTGTTGTAGATGCACTCTCAATAAAGGATGAGGATGTGGAAGCATTGGTTTATGCCATTTCTATTATCCAACAATATTGGATAACCAAAGCAGTGGATGAATGGAAGAATGACAAAGAAATGGGGCACTCATTCAAAAGTTGCAGCAAGATCACAATACATTTGATACGTGTAGCTGGAAAAATGATTCATTATGGTACAAAGATCACTTATGCCTTTGTAAGAATTCCCAACTCAAACAAAAGATTCTTCTGGAATTGCACACCTCTCCCATAGGAGGGCAATCAGGATTTTTAAAAACTTACCACAGGGTTAAGAAGGATTTATTTTTGCGATGGCATTAAATTTGATATTTAAAAGTTTGTGGCGGAATGTTTGGTTTGCCAACAAAATAAAGTCGAGACAATTAAGACCCTGGGCCTGTTACAACCTTTATCCATTCCAAGTCAATGTTGGGAGGAGGCTTCAATGGATTTTATCACAAGTTTACACAAGTATGAAGGAAAGAGTGTCATCATGGTGGTAGTTGATAGACTTACCATGTATTCACACTTTTGTGCATTATCTCATCCATTTAAAGCCAATACAATTGCTACTGCATTTATGGAAACAATTCAAAAGGTACATGGAAACCCAAAGACTATTATAAGTGATAGAGATCCCATTTTCATTGGAAATTTTTGGACAAAATTATTTTCTTGTTTGGGTACTCAATTAGCTCATAGCTCATCTTATCATCCTCAATCTGATGGGCAAACTAAGATAGTGAACAAATATTTGGAAGGATATCTTCATTTGCTTTGTATTTGATAGACAAACACAATGGGTCAAGTGGTTACCTCTGGCTGAATGGTGGTATAACACTTACTTCCATGCTACAACAAAAATGACCCCATTTATGGCACTTTATGGATATCATCGACCATCCATCACATCATATTTAAGAGAAAATTCTAAGTTTTAAGAAGTGGAAGATCACATTTAGCATCAACAATAAGTTCTCCAACTCTTAAAGGATAACTTCACTTTGGCGCAGAATAGAATGAAACAAAAATCAGGTCAACATCGTAGCGAAAGAAGTTTTGATGCAGGCAATTGGGTACTTTTACGACTACAACCATACAAACAAATGTCCCTCAAGCAAGCTAAGAAGATAATAAATTATCGCCAAAGTATTATGGTACTTACAAAGTGTTGCAAAATATTGGTACTAGGCATACAAATTGGAGCTTCCTACATCTTCCTTAGTGCACCTAGTTTTCCATGTTTCATGATTAAAGAAGGTTATAGGTGACAAGCTCCCAGTTCAAACAATATTGCCAGAACTTGACAAGGAAGGAAAAATCATATTGGAACTTGAAGCAGTCATGGAAACAAGAACTTGACAGTTACGAAATCGATTAATTTCAAAGTATCTCATCAAGTGGAAGAACTTACTCACTGAAGATTCCACATGGGGGGATGGTAATTTTATACAAATACATCCAGAACTACTCAAGCGTTGGTGACACCACTTTTTTGAAGGAGAGGGGCATGTTTGGTCCCTATAATACTTGTGCATTCCCTCATTGTTATTGTCAGTGTAGCCCCCTTATTATTTTTGTGCCCACGTAGTCCATATTGTTATTATTGTGCCCCATATAAGCCCTCTATTGTTATTGTTGTGCCCTTACATTATTATTGTTATGTCTATTGAAAATGCAACAAGATGATGGAGCTTAGTGAAAAGAAGTCGCCTTCACTAAGTGGTCCCGCAGGCTATTTTTGGCACAAAGTCTATTTTCAGACATATGGATCATGGTCTATGAGTTGCAGGATGCTATTTATGGATGATTGGTCATGATGGTAAAAATATATGGACTTATATTTTTAGACATATGGGCGGAGTATATTTTTAGACTGCCAGTCTAAATATAGAACAGTAAAATATTATTAGCTCTTAATAATATTTGGACTATAAACATTATCTTATCCTCTTGCAGCACTTCAATTTGAGCTACGGATGTGGCACATGCAACTACCAGAAGGAAATACACTTTTCTTATGGGTTAGTTGAGCTATTGCATGAAGGACTTCAGTTAGAACTCAAGTGATTGAGTTTGGTGGAGTTGATGGAGGAGTTGATGGAGTTGTGTTCAGTTTGACTTAGTTGAACTAGTTGTATTTAGTCTAACTAACAAATACACTAGTGATGAGTGGTGTGAATTAGTTATTAATTAATTCACTAATTATTAACTCATAAATCAAATAAAGAATACATCAGTTAACTCAGTGCATGGATAGTTCAGTGGAGACAAGTGTTAGAGGTAAGTGAAAGGGCAAGACAACTGTCAGTTGTGACTATACTTGTGCATGAGATTTGCACAATCAATGGATTGAGTATTGCCAATGAGAATTGCGTGGTTCAGCCAAGGGAAATATGAGTTTGGATCAGCCATTCTCATCTATTCTGATGCAGGATTGCGCAGTGGAGGTAGGCAAGCAGCATAGGAGATTTGAACCTGTGATTGATTCAGATCTGAGCTAGTTTGTGTGTAACATGTGGAGATAGTATTGAGTACTTGCGAGGAGTATTGTACTATGTATTGTTACATGTTCTCAATCAATATAATATACAGATAGTTGGAGGTTTTCAGCTATATTCTTTCCCCAGGTACATACTGTGTTGATATGTTTGATTGATGTTTCACTGTCCACATGCGAATGTTTTCTGATTCAGCAAAATTGATGATCAACGTAGAGGAGGTTATGTATTATGAATGCATTCTGCAGTAGTGTATAATTAGGATAATCTCTATGAATAAGTGTCATATTATTCAAAATTTCTACATCATTGTCATGAAGTGGGCCATTTTGCTACAAATTGTCCACTAAGGAAATCCATGAAGGGATCCGTGGAAGGATCAGAAGGTGAGGCACTGGCCTCACAGTTTGAGTTGGATTTCACACTTTTTGCATGCATGGTTTCATCCATGGTGGGAAGTGGTTGGTTTCTTGATAGTGGAGTTTCTTTCCACATGGCCGACAATAAGAGTTTGTTCAGTACCTTGGAGGAGAAAGATCTCCACATACTCATGGCGATGGGTAATGATGAAAAGTATAGTGTCTCAGGTGTAGGCACGGTTGGTTTTTAGAGGGAGCATGGAGCTTGCATTACCTTGACCAATGTCAAGTATGTACCAGGACAGAGGAAAAATTTGGTGTCGATCATAATGCTGGAAGACAAAGGCTATGATGTAGTCTTCAGTAAGGGAAAGGTTTTCCTTCGACACATCACCACTGGATAGGTGAAGCAGATTGGTTCACGAGTCAAAACCTGTATGCTCTTGAGGTTCAAGATGCATGCAAAGCCTTGAGGAGCAAGGCAACTATGAGAGACTTGGTGGTTGAGAGGGAGAGTACATTACCTCTCAACATGTAGCGCCAGAAGAAGTCTCAGACAATTGTGGAGGAGCCACAATTGGTGAAGTAGCTTCAGGAGGTTGTGGAGCAACCACAACTAGAGAAGCTAAGAGGAGATCAAGTGGAGGCATCCATTCATCCAGAGACCTCCAGTAGGGGGAAATTTAGATCAAAGTGGGCAGAGGGATGACATGCAACCATACCCCCAGGTGGGAGGTGGGGCGATGTGGAGTGATTGTCCCACGAAGGCTGAAATAGGGGTTGGATCCTTGAGGTACCCAACCTTTTGGATTTGACTTTGCTACGGGAGCCTCGATGAGTAGTAGGACTGGCTAAGTGGGTAGAGACAGATGCAGATGGAGCGACAGAGGGAGCTACAGTGCAGGAATCCCAAGACAGTGCAGAGCTAGCAGGCTGCAACAATGCGAGAGGCACAAGAGTGTTGCACCAGTGTAGGATGGAACAAAGAGGTGTGAAACAGTGCGATATGCATGGAGTGTTGCAGCAACCCAGAGGTTAGAGAGGTAGCACTTGTCAGCGACAGATGGAGCTTCAACATCAAAGGATGTTTCTAGCCCAATAAGGAGGTGAGTTGGGAGATTTTTGTTTTTGTTTCTAGAGTTGTTGGAGTAAGAACACTTGGAGAAGTGTTGCATGCAAAACATTCCAAAGGTTCAGGATCGGGTTCGAGTTGAATGCCTTTCTTGTTGAGAGAGAGTGTTGAAAATGGCAACAAGAAATGCTAAAAATAGAAGTGCTAAAAATAACACAGCTATAAATAGCAGTTCGGGTACCAGTGTTGGACATAGCAACAAGGAATGAAAAATGGAAGTGCTATAAATAGCATTGCTAAAAATAGCAGTTTGGGATAGATTCCTATTTTAATTAGTCCCTGAACTAAAATAGTGAAGCAAAATTCGAATTTGATCTTAGCAGCTGTTTGTAAAATAATGATTTAATTCACCATGAGTTAATTAGTTGTAGAAAATCAAACATGAAGTCTATGTGGGGACATGCAATAGTTTCTCCATTGATTGAGGAATTTATCCATCAGTTAAAGAGATAAGGATGAGTTGTAATTAGTTGGCTCAGTTAACTGAGTCAAGTCCAGTTAGATTAATTCAAAGAGTTTGTTGAATTAATTGTGAGTTCAGTTAGTTAATGCTTGCATGCATGTAACTACCGCTCTCCAGATAACTGAATATTCTCTCATAAATAATTCATGCATGTCATTTCTATCAAAGACCTAGTTGAGATTAGAGGAGGGATAGTGTACTCTTAGTTGGATGAATTTTTCCTATAAAGGAAACTCATCCATTCAGAAAGATTCATCTCCTTCAGGATTGCGCAGTTAGATTAGAGGTTAGTGAGTGTGTGAAGAGGCCAATTCACACAGGTGGCAACACTGGACGCTAAGGAAAACTGCGCAAGGAAATAGGAGGCTTGGAGGGTAGAGGAGAAGTTTGTGAGAGCCTTTGACTATCTATGAGCAATATTGTTTTACTGTAGAGAGAGCAGGATAACTCGAGAGATGATTCTTTTTGTAACTTGAACAAGATTTCCACTTGTATGATAATATAAAGATTGGGGTTTTAGGTTGAGGATTTCCCCGGGTTATTTCTTCCACGTTATGTGTGATTGATTTCTCATTCTGAGTTATATGTGTTCTCTTGCTCTTGCTCAATTCGATTAAGCTTTCAAAAATTGTTGTAGAAGTAGATTTTGTATTGTGTTTTAATATATTGCATAATCTGTTGATTTAGAGTGGGAAATTTCTACATGGCTTTTGTCAGGTGTGATAGTGGTTTTCAACTTTTCCTTGCCATTTCTAGATAGCCATGGTGTGATGGGGTTCTTTCATTGTTTGCGCCTTGGATTGTCGGATGGTTTTGGAACTGAGTGAGGTGGTCACAGGAAAATTGCCAAGGGCCTAGTAATCCCTTGATTGGTAATGACGAGATTGTTGTAAATCCTAAGGGTGGAGAGGGGAAATTCCTCAATGTATTGGTGAATAAATCCAAAGTTATCTAAGCTTATTTAGGGCCTAGTGATCCCTTGACCGGTATTGGTGCGATTGCAGTAAAGCTTGGTATTGTATGTTTATTGTTTGGGCCTAGGAATCCCTTGACCAATAATGGTGGGATTTTAGTAAAACCTAGTTGTGTAGGTGCTTGTTTTAGGCCTAGGAGTCCCTTAATCGATTTTTAGCGAGATTGCAGTAAATTTTGAGGAAGCCCGATTATTTTATTGTAAATCCCACATTCATAATTAGAATATGGCATAGGGGTGATTGGATGAAAGAAAGATTTGGTTAAGCCCAATGTATGGTTGGGTGGTACGTGGAAGTACCTGACTTGGTTGGATTTTCATATGTTAATAAGAGCTCTTTTCCTCTTGTATTTTATGAGTAAGTGTACTTGTTATGATGTGGCTTTGATGGTTGTTCTATCATTGTTATTATTCTGGTTATATGTTGGTTATAAGCATG
Source organism: Pinus taeda (assembly GCA_000404065.3). NCBI lineage: Eukaryota > Viridiplantae > Streptophyta > Pinopsida > Pinales > Pinaceae > Pinus > Pinus taeda. Next base: position 92,052 of record APFE030564658.1, on the reverse strand, counting down.
GTTTTATGATATATTATATTTATGGCTCTTATCATGTTTTGTTTGGTAAATGATTGGTTATTGAATGCATTACCTAATAGATGTTATTGCAACTATTATGAGAGGGAATTAGACCTTCTTGATGATTCTGAGATAAGTATGAAACCCTTAAGTTCATAGATGCTTTTAGGACCTATAAATTACATGTTCACAATGTGTTTGATGAAACGATGTCATGGTTAGGCCTAGTTAGGTCAAATCCTTGATTAAGTTTTGTGTTAGAGGCTTTGTCCTTGAGCCATTTATTGTTTTGGAAAGTCTCATCAAGTTCTGAGCAGTGATTTGGAGTCTATCCTTATTAAGGTGGCAAAAATCTCGTAGTTGCAGGCTCAAAACTGAGAAATTGGGTTTGCAGTCGCCACTTTGTAGGGTTATGCATGCGAATGGTAGCCTAGGTTAGTGAAAAAGTAGTCTAGCTCAGGGTCTGGGCACCTGGAGTGGTTGTTTAGCTCCTGGGGGTCCTGTAGCTCTTGAGGAAGGTCAGTAAAGTTTCAGTTTGTCGATTCCACTTCCTTAACTGTACTTAGGAGGTTGAGTCATCTCATAGTAGCCTTTAACTCATGTTTACCCTAACAGGTCGGTGAAAGTGGGTAAATGTGGGAGGGGTGCTTACATGTGTGACTTATGGTACATTTTGGATGTTGTTCTGTGTCTGCTGGTTATTTTATAAATGTTCATGGATGGTCTTGGATGCCTTCTCGCTACTTATGGAGTTTCTATGGATATTCTATTGCACCTTATGATTTTTATTGGTGGTTCCTGTGCGACCAATGTGGGCTTTACTTGGTCATATGTTCTGTGGTTACTCATTATGTCATCAATGAATTGTCATTTCTCTATCACTTTGAGTTTTATAAATTAAATGATTAAATGTTGGTAATGTTATCTATGATCATGGGAAATTTTTCTCTGTTATTGGTTTGTTGGATTAGTTGGTCTTTTGTGGATTCTAGAAAATGTTAGCGATGTAACCTTCTCTTTGATTATGAATATAAATTGTAATAATTTACAAAAAAATTCTTTGGGCTAGTTGTGGATAAAGGTGATAAAATATCCAATATCTTAATGACATGGGTGAATTAACCTTTTAGATAATAGCACAAAATATTAAATGGAGAAATGGAATGTAATTCAAGAATTTCCGAGTTTCACTTATTATTAAAAATGATCTTTTTTTAACAAAACTAATAAAAATAGGAGGGGTGGCAAGTGTGAAGGGCTTAAATTTTTATCCTAGAGAAAATATAGTAAGCCATTATGTTTAAGGGATAGAAATTCTTACAAACAATAAAGCATAAGCATTGTTGATGTATTAAGTGTTGCAAAGGGGAAAGGCATGTGTGATCAAGAACATAAAATTTTTTGGAGATGTTTCAATAATGATATGATTGATTCCAAATCTTTCTCTTCCTCATATAATGAAATAAAGCATTTACTTCAGAAAATTTTAGGTTTGGCTTGGTTCCACTTCCTATTCTAGAGTCTTATTAGCTTGTATTGGTGAAGAAGATTGCCTGACCAATATTGGACCACAATTGAACAAGGGATTCATTAGAATAAAAATCGGGATCCGATCCCCATCCCCCTTCTCTAACTTAATTAGGACTAACTTGTTAATATATGCAGTCAACAAGAAGACTTATTTGCATGGGTGAAAGCACAAGCCATTATGGTTAAATCCTTTGCTTCTAAACCTTTATTTTATCTTACTAATAGAGAATATTTTATGGAGCACGATGTTAATGTTTTCGATTTTGTGTAGAATTATTTTGGAAAGGTCGTTGATGCTTCTCCTGCTCTAGGTCATCTCACTCCAGCCAACTTTTTTCGTATGGTAGTCCTTATGTATAAGAGAAACTAAAATTATCTTTGATGGGTTGGAGATGTTATATGTTTTTCTTTAAGGTGGAGCCTTCAATGGAACAATGCTAGAATTGCATATGTTCAGTGTATGAACTATTGGAAATAAAGAGGCAAATGAAAGGTTATGAGATGAGAATTAAAAGGCATGACACAAGGAGTTAAAACTGTCTCTATAATGAAGTAAATGTCATGAATTATGGGAGGATAATTTGTTTTTGGAAGCTAAGAGAAGGACATGCATCTAGGTCAACTCAATGTTCAAATTCACATTATGAAGGAGACAAAATAATGCATGAAGGAATACATGCATATTTGGGAGACTCGATATGTAACTTTAGAAAAATAGTTGGGTTTGGTCAACTCTAAGTTTGATAGAGTAGCAAAGTTCCTTGTTGTTTATTTGGCAAGTTCTTAGTGCAAGGTCAATAAGTCTACGTGTCTTTAAGGTGCAATGACACTGTTTAGGACTTTGGTTGTTAAAGAGGAGAATAATTTGAATGCCACAATAGCACAACTACACTATGCAGATCCCTCTAACATGGAGAAGTGCATGGACATTAGCACCAAATAATTCAAGTTTAAAAAGGAGTCTTCCATGGATCAAATTATTAATATTTCATCTAAATTGGTATGTATTGCAAGTTTTTTCTACTCTTAGGTTAGTATGTTTGGAAATATACTTGTCATGCAAATCCTTGTGGAATTTTGTTACGCAAATTAAATGATTTTAGGAGTTCACATAAATTTTATTATGCAAGCTATGCATATTTTCTCTATGTTTGTATTGCAATGTCATATTATTTGGCCATGACCCTTTCTAATACAATATTTCCCACCGTTGTTAAAAATAAACATAAAAATAATGGTTGCATTATAAATGAAAATATTGATGCCATTTATGTTAGAATAAAAGCATAGATACAAATAATTGTTACATATAATCTTGTAAAGCATTTGCAACTTGGAAAATCTAATGTAATAGCCCATTTTCGAGGATCCTTCCTTGGTTAACCTAACATGTGGTTTTCATGAGAAAGTGCTTCCTCCACATGTAATCATGGTTTTTGTTCTTACAAATCACATGATTCATTGCCATTTCTCTTAGAAGTTAAAGTTCCATTTCTCGTAAAATGAAGATGGTATAATTTAGGATGAATATTTGAGATTTGTTGCTTTGCAACTTCAATCTTCTTTGGATGTAGGCCTAGAACTATTAAGTTTGTATTGAGTAGCTGGAAACCATAATTTTCTTTAAGTTGTGTAGTGCATGGCATGTATTTAATCCATTCAAGGATTATATATATGATATTAACATTATGGAGAGGGGCTCCATTTAATCTTATCATATATTCATTATGTTTAGTTGATTGTCTAGAGTTACATGTAGAATTGAAATAATGTTTATGAAATCTACTCTTTTTATTGAATGCTAACAATGTCATAGTAGCACTTACATGAGTAACAACTTTAGTTGTAATGAAAACATCCAACAATGATTCCACATTTGGTGCATGTATCCTACAAAATATATAGCAAAAACAATGAGACTACCATGAAAACAAAAAATGTACAATTTATGGCATTGGTAGAAACTAATCCAAGCAATTACTGAAGGTCGTCTCATAAAATACCTTCATATTGAGAGTTTTATCACCCTAATTGTTTAACACATTTTATGGGTCCTTCCAATGCATTTTTCAAATTTATAATTCCCACCAGTTGGGCATCCAACTCAGTGTGAAAATTCTCTTTCCAACGAGCTAAAGAAGACCTAAAATAAAGCAACGAGTGAATACTCATGGTCACAATAAGGCTACTCTTTTTTCAGACAACTCAACCTTGTCCAACTTGGGGTGCATACACTACCTTAACTTAATGTTAGGGTTAGAGTTTTTAAATTTTAGGTTTTTCTAGGCATTATTATAAAATCTAGTTTCAAACTCTTGCTACAGGTTTTTCTTGGATGAGCATACAAGGCATATCTCTTATGAGAGATGGCTAACACCATTCTAGCCATTGGATTTGTATGATGTTTTCACCATTCTTTTAATTATAGAATATGGTTTCCACTGTGTCTCTCTATTACTTTGTGTTGATGTTATCTCTTAATTCGTTTTCATCATAACCAAATTAATTGCATCGATGCGTGAACAGTTGTTTGATGCTCATAATAGAGCAAACAAATAAGCCAAACTTGTTGCATGGATCAAACAAATCCAACAAGAAGTTCACGATATTATGCAAAAATATTATCCCAAGTATAAGTAGTGACATTATCAACATTGGGTTCCACTCAAATTTTAGTTGGTGTTAATGTATGGTTGCACTCATAGAAACTGTGACTCAAGCTTCCATAGGAAGCCCATATCCCTCGAGCATGGGCCTCACACCATCAATAAGGTTATGGGTGAGAATCAATTTGAAATGAATCAACTTCCACTTGTTGAGTCTCAGAATGGTCATCTTTTCACATTCTTTTTAGCATCATTTCATAATCTTTCCCTTATTTTTAATCGATTTTTTGCTTTTCTGTAACCATGTTTTATTCCATTTTAATGTTTATATGTGGATTTATGCTTAATATTTTCCAATGCATTTATTTTGGTATTTTAAGTGAATTATGACTAAATATTAGAAAAATTACATTTTCTAACTTATACTTGAAAGACAGGTGAGTTTGGCGATGTGTACAAGTAAAATTAAAGATTCCAACAATGTTAAATTTTAGCATTAAGGCTCAAATTCAAATTTCTTCTTCGATTTTGGAGATTTATCATGGATTTGGGATGATTACTCAAGCATATTGGATAAAGAAGAATCATGGAATATCTATTATCAAATATCTTGGAGATATTTATGAGAAGATATTTAGAGATAATACTCTTCTAATTATTAGTAAATGTTTGTAACTCCATTCTCAAGGCAAGTGGTTCACTAATAAACAAATCCAACAAAAGTCCCCCTCTTAGCATAGGAGCTCAATGCAATGGATGCCATTTCTACTCAAGGGGGAAATATTTATCCAAGTGGTCATTATAAATAGTCTTGATATTGACAATTTTAGAGTTTTTGGGTCCTAAACTCATGTTGCATGTTGGAGGCCTTCCCATGCATTCTTTAGGGTTTTGGTGTCCAACAATGGGCATCCAATCAAGTCTACACATTCTCTCCCAAACGAGCTAAAATGAGACATTTGTAAATTGCTCTACCATAGTTCTTGTCCAAAAGGTTACAAACCCAAGTGTCATATTTGGTTATACTGAAACCTCCTTTCAGAGGAAACGGATGGATCATTAACATGGACAATCTAGAAGATATACTTAGAGGACATGCATGGTTAGATTCCATTTGCATGGGCTTATCATACATTCCCATGGTCCATAAAAGAAAAAATAACCTAAAATGAAGCAATGAGTGAAAATTTGTGGTCCCAACAAGGTTCCCTTTTTAATCAACCCAAACTTCATCAATCTCAGCATGCATAATCAATACTAATTAATGGTAGAAGTGTCCTCAGACACATAATTTTATTAATCAGAAAAAATAATTACATAATTGATTTTGCAAGAGTTTACACCCGAATAACCAAACACTCTTGCAATGAGCTATTTATAAGCCTCCATGTCCTAACTACCTCTAATTATGGATCACTTATTAAATAACAAGTGTCCATTACATTAAATGCTATTCAAACCAACTAGCTAACTAATCTCCTAAAAAAGAGCCTAAGATACGACACATTTGGAGAGTCATATCTAGTTACAACAATATAATAATTCTAAAAGTCTCCATTAAATAATTAAACATTCTAGAATAATAATTATTAATTTAATTTCTTAAA
>APFE030564658.1:66214-81546 GCA_000404065.3 Pinus taeda | reverse complement strand
AACAAATTAATCAACTTAGACATTTTAGCGTTGAAGCGTCGCACCAAGAATCAGAACAGAAATGACAAGATAGTCAACACAACACACCACACAAAAAAAACACGATCTATCGGGGCTTGGCCTTGACCCCCGTATAGTCGTTGAAGCAGGGGAAAAATGACTGAGCTTTGCACTTGGCTCTAGTCAATTTCTCAAAAATTACAGGGCAACTTTCAAAATTTGAGTTTTACAATGATGCTCTTGCCACAATAATAGCAGAAGTGTCCTCAGACACATAATTTTATTAATCAGAAAAAATAATTACATAATTGATTTTGCAAGAGTTTACACCGGAACAACCAAACACTCTTGCAATGAGCTATTTATAAGCTCCATGTCCTAACTACCTCTAATTACGGATCACTTATTAAATAACAAGTGTCCATTTACATTAAATGCTATTCAAACCAACTAGTTAACTATCTCCTAAAATAGAGCCTAAGATACGACAAATTTGGAGAGTCATATCTTGTTACAACAATATACTAATTCTAATTGTCTCCATTAAATAATTAATCATTCTAGAATAATAATTATTAATTTAATTTCTAAATTAATAATTATTTTATTTCAATTTTATAACCCATGATAATAAATTATTTTTGGATCATCTAACACTAATTTCATGTAAGGGCTAGGATTTTTCATGTGAGGATTAGGGTTCTTGCACCTAGGTTCTTTGCCAACATTATAAAATGTAGTTTTAGCATATTTTATGGGTTTTTTGGTGAATGACCACAAGAGACACACCTCTTCATAAGGATAACTATCAACACTATAGTTATTATATTTGTACAATGTTTTTTGTATTCTTTCAGTCACTAAACACACACACACACACAAAAGTTGGTGAATAAGTATATAGTTCAGCTCCTCCTTGCACAATGATGACTGGTTTGAAATCCTATGAGTATCCCATCTGCCCAACTCTCAACTAAAGATGTAGTGGTCTGAATCAACACCTTGTCATGCAAGTACAAGGCTGACCACTACCATAAAAGTTATACGCTAAAACACCCATGAAGTTTTAAATAAGTCACCATTATGTAAAGAGTGCATTAACAATATATTCATTCACCAATTTTTTAAGCCTTATAAACTAAATTTAAAAATACTTATTAAAAATAAAAATTTAAAAAATATATTAATTAATACATATTTAAAATTTAAAATTATTATAGTTTATATAAATTCAATTAACTTATTTTATTAATTATACTTAAAATGGAAACCTTTTAAACAAATGAGTTGTACACAATGTAATGTGGACATAATTTGAATGTACATACCAACATGCATTAGATGTTATTAAAAAACTTCCAAAACAATTGTTTTTTTATATATAGTGGTTGATGTATCATTTTCTCGTGTGAGTTACTCACCATGGAAATTTTAATATCTTATCTTATATTATTGAGAAATCTTCTTTTTCCCAACTTGTGCCTATTCTATGTCATCAACCAGATAACATGCGCTGGAAAGAACGATTATCAACCAGATAACATGCGTTGGAAAGAACGATTTCTCCAGCTCAATGTTTAATAATTAAATAATTAATTTTTTGTTGTAATTGTAAACGATTGAAAAGAGAGTTGCGTTAAAAATTTGAGTAGATAAGATTTTGAATGAATATATATTTTGATGATAATGATGAATATATATTAAAAGTGAAAGCGAAATTTTGATGATGATAATGATAATGATAATGATAGAAAGCGAAATTTTAAATATATAAATAATGGTGAATGTTTATTGAAAAATTTAAAAGTTTATTTAGATTAAAAATGATTTTTTAAGGTTATTATAATGGGATGAAATTAAAAGTCTAGAAATATATAAATATTTAGGAATTAAAATTTAATTTGAATATTAAAAAATATTTTATATTTGTTCTTGTAAGATTTGAGTGGGTTTAATAGTTAAGAGTATGTGTTTCTTTCTAAGAACTTATATGTTCGAACGAGAGGGGTAGAGTATGTATGTTTTTGTAGACTTAGTAGTCAAATCGCTGGGTGGAGGTTGGTCCCTTATCCCATAAATAAGGGAGTCTTATACACCAATTTGGTGTCTAGCTTGGTTGTGACCTTAAAATTGGATAATAATAATAATAGTATATTTTTCATATGATTTTATAATTAGTAAAATGATTTTTTTACTATATTTTATTGATTTACGAAATTGGTAATTTTTTTAAAAACCAAATAAATACTTTTGTATACAAAACTTGGATTTTATGGTTAGAACCATTTTACATTAAAATATCAAAACTTGCTTCAGTCTGTGCAACAATTTCCATGTTCCAATACATCCAAAAGTCTTCCCCTTATGAAATCTATAAACTATTACATAACACTGATATTTACCATAAACTAGAAAAAACAGGCCTAAAATCAAAACATAACTGCAATACATAGAATATACATTATCCAAGATTCCGCCTCCGAGTGTCCTCATTGATTCCATTGCGTCACCCACTTGATCCAGCTCCAATGACACAATCTCCCATATCATTATGTAGCTAGGCAATGATTGACTGAGGAAGCCCCATTATGATAGCCTTCATCTCTACAAACAAATTACCACTTATCAAAATCCGAATTGGAGGAGAGCAAGTCAGTTTCCATCTTAATTATCTTCCGCTCCAAGGACGCCTCAATACTTTCGAATTTGGAATTAATGTGTTCAACATTTTTGAAGCACGATCCTTTTCCAACAATTCTACCCCGCGGGTGATGAGGTCTAGCTTGCCCATTAGCAATTTGAATAAGAATTCAACAACCCTTTTCCATTGGGCCAGGTCATCCTCTAAATACTTCCCTTCGAGACCTTCTTGCGAAGCTATACTTAGAGTGGTCTAGGAAACAAAATTGTCAAGCCTATACTCCACTCTTGGAACAATAGATGTCCCAGAAGAGGGTTGAAGGTCCTTATGTAAGAAATCATCCCGCTCCTCGCAATTTCCTACTGCTCTTGTCATTAATGCATACAAATTCTTGATCTTCAGGCCCATTAAGTATACATTATGTCTAAGGGATCTGTCAAAACAACCTTGTAGCTAGTTTACTGAGGCACAAGGCAAATTCTTACACCATCCCCTTGCCATTACTTCTCCTTTGAGATGTATCGATCCCCCAAATCAAAGAAATAACCACTCCTCTACGGAGGCTTTAGGCTGAGATAAGAACCTCATCATGGATCACAACTTAATGTGTTGGGATTCCAAAGGATCGCCATGCGTTGATTGAGCACGATCCTTCACCCACTTGTCTCGCATGCTCACTGTTACTCCACGCATCATCATTATGGCAACACCATGAAGGTCCTTATGTAAGAAATCATCTCGCTCCTCGCAAATTCCTACTTCTCTTGCCATTAATGCATACAAATTCTAGACCTTCATGCCCATTAAGCATACATTATGTCTAGGGGATCTGTCAAACCAACCTTGTAGCTAGTTTACTGAGGCACAAGGCGAATTCTTGCACCATCCCCTCTCCATTAATTCTCCTTTGAGATGTATCGACCTCCCAAATCGATGAAATAACCACTCCTCTACGGAGGCCTTAGGCTGATATAAGAACCTCGTCATGGATCACAACTTAATGTGTTGGGATTCTAGAGGATACCCATGCGTTGATTAAGCACGATCTTTCACCCACTTGTCATGCACGCCCGCTATTACTCCATACATCATCATTAGGGCAACACCATCATTGATGGCCTTGGAATCTGCCTCGACCAACATTCGATTATGGTATGGGGAGGTGGCCCAAATCCCTTCCATTTATTTCATATCTACCTGCTCCCAATTGCGCTCCACGGATCACCATCTCATTGACGTCCCCGTTGAGGTGGCGTATAACATGGAAAAGCAAGAGTTCTTCAAGCTTTTGTATAAAATAATTGATCCTTTTAGTTATGGAAGAACTTATGAAATCAATTTGATGACTGGGAGATGTAAACATTCAAATTACCATCAAGGAGTCACCTACTATATTTACATTCTTAATTCCAAGGTTTAAAGCAAGATCTAGTCCTTTCCACAAAGTAAGTAATTTTGTCTTATTATTAGTTGCCACACCTATTCTCCATACATATTTTGTCTTGGGTTGTTCACCCAAACAAGTAATCACCCCTCGCTCCTACCACCCCTTATAAAATTAGTAAATTTTACCTTACTTATATTATAATATATATATATATATATATATAATATATATATATATATTCTTTTTTCTAATTTATATGTGTGACTTAAAATTTTTATAATTTCCTTTTCACTAATTTAAAATTTTTAAATTTCGAAAATTTATTTTATTTAGAAGTTATGATAGAGTTGATTGATTTTTATTAATTTGTCTAAAATTTATGATAAAATTAATTGATTTTTGTTTTCATTTATCACAAATTTCCATAATTTTTTAAAATTGTATGGAAGAAATTTGGGAGGATGTAATTTAAGTTATACATTTATAATAATGTTGACCATGGTAATTTCCAATATTCAAATAATAAACCATGACACATTTGAAGGATTGGATTTATCAATGTTGCATAATTTTTAAAGCTACGAATATGCACTATTATATAGAATTTTAAGTTGTAAGATAATTTTGAACAAAGAAATTCCAATCGCAATTTCTTTGTGCAAAATTATCTTACAACTTAAGATTGGAACTTCTTTGTGTAAAATTATGCTACGAATATGCACTATTATATAGAATTTTAAGTTGTAAGATAATTTTGAACAAAGAAATTCCAATCACAATTTCTCTTTGTAAAATTATCTTACAACTTAAGATTGGAACTTCTTTGTGTAAAATTATGTTACAATTTAAGATTGGAATTTATCTTGTGCTAGGAATATCAATGTTTGTATTATATATATATATTATATATATATATATATATATTAAAATGAGTTTTGTGACATTAATATAATTTTGATGAGATTTTAAAAGTTTAAGAAAATTGTTATTAAGAAAAGTCCATTTTGGTAAAAATTATATAGGAGAAAATTTTGTTGACACATTTTGAACTAGCTAGTGTGGTTTATTATCATAACCAAATGAAGATTGCAGATCATGGCACATGCTTAAATAAAGGGACGCTGAGACCAAAAGATATATAATGACTAGTTTATGAAAATTAATATTTTAATAATGATATTAAAGATCAAATAATATTCCTATAACAACTAGTTTAAAAATAAAAAATAAAAATAATAATAATAATAATATATAATTTTTACCCTGCCTTTTGATTGCTTTGTTTTAATTTTAGTCTCCTTTAATTATTATTTTTGTTATAGGATTTTGACTCATTAATCAGGTCTTGACTCTTATTTATTTATTTATTTATATCTTTTGACTCTGTGCCTGTATTTGGTTGACTTGGATTGTTTGTTTCTTATTAAAGCTTACGTTTTTCGATCTTTCTTATCACAAATATTTTTAAATTGAGGTCTAATTTGGTTATACATAGGATATTCTAAAAGAAAGTGATTTTTATCTTCAATCTTCTTCATGTCATAAAGATGATATATTCTTTTGTTCTAAGACATCTTGGGAATTGTCCAATGCCCACTTTCATTATGCAACTTGTGAGAGTTTGTTCTTATTTTAGCAATGCTGATTTTGTTCTTTACACTAATCAAAATAAATAGATACTTTTGATCATTTATATCACCTTGGACCACCTCCTTATAGTATCTTAATTTTATTTTAACCTCTAATTCTTTAATATACCACAAATTCTACTTAAACTTTAGTTGTAATAATATTTTTAATATTATTGAAATTCTACAAAATGATATCTTCCTTTATTCCCAATGATTTAGCCAAGACTTGTCATCTTTATGCCATCACCACTTGAGTTGTAGGTGGTTTTGACTAGCATTTGAGACAATTTTGGGGAGTCCCTTGTCATCCATATTGTTTATCTTGTTATTGGATATTGAGTACCTAATCATAATCATATTCTCAATAAGGGAAAGGCTAGCTTTTATGAGGAGGATAAGGTAGAGTGTATTGACTTTAATTTTGAGATTATAAGTTATGAAATTCTTTTGGATCTACTCTATCTTTCTTTAAGATTTTCTACAAAAATTGCATCCACAAACTTCACATCCATATAAAAAGAGTAATAAGAATCTTGAAAAAGAGTTTTTCTTTAATCTCATAGATAAAGATATGTTAATTTAGTATAGTTTTCAACCACATAATAAGTTTTCTACCCTTTATTATGTCAGTATGCAAGAGATGTTGTAATGTCTTGTCTTGTCATGTTAAACATTTTGACTTAGTCTAATTACATAAAAAGAAAAGAAAAAGAAAAAGAAAAAGAAAAAGAAAAAGAAAAAGGAAAAAGAAAAAGAAAATAAAAGAAAATAAAAAATGAAATTAACAATTAATATAAAATTGAGGTAAATTAGTCAATTTACCATTAGTGTTTTTTTGGCTCTAGGTTGCGACAACCCATGGTGTTCTTAACCCATGTTTTCCCCTTCTAATGTAACCTATTTTGAGGTATAAAATTCATGTTGTAATGTCCTCCCTTGTTCTATTAAACATTTTGAATAGGTCAAATTACATAAAAATAAAAAATGAAATAAAAAATAAAATAAAATAAAATAAAAAATGAAATTAATGATTAAAACAAAATTTAGGTAAATTAGTCAATCTACTGTTCTTAGTTTTTGAGCTCGAGGTTGTGAAAACCCATGGTTTTTCCCATGGTATTCTTAACCCACCTTTTTTCCCATTATATTCTTCTCTAATGGAACCTATTTAAAGGCATAAAATTCCATAGGATTTACAACAACCATCCTCTCATGTCATGTAAATATTAGCGATTTTTTGACTCCGGGTTTTGACAACCCATGGCATAACATTGATAGATTCAACAAATCTCACTTTAGTTACCAATCCAAGGACAAAAAACCAGGTGATTTAAGGAATCCTATTGCATTAAGGGTTTATTCTCATTAATTAAAGCTTAAGATCTCCAAGCTGAGGTAGTCCATGGTCGAGGAATATGGCTTTTGATTTCAGACTCTCGAGGATATTATTTGCTAAGAGAAATTCAATGGTTTGGAGTTACAATCAACAACTGAAATCCATAGCCGAAAGGTCTATGGATCTCCTCTTGGAAAAGTTTCCATTCAAGTAGTTGGTTTTGCATAAGTTTGATGATAGTATCGTATAAAAAATGTACTTATTTATTTAACATTAAAATTAACTCTAATCTAAACTCTGTATAATTAAAAAATTAGAAATTCCCTGATGGGGGTGTCAATCTTCGAGATATGCTCGATGCGTGGGAAATGAAAGGTCGTATAAGGTAGATGGGGAGGAGGACAACACATTTGACCTCCCATTATGCAAGACGTAAGTTGAAAAGATTTGTGGGACGTGTGAGACTTCATTCGCCCTCCACTGGAAGTTGTGCTGGTAAGGTGAGGTGTTTAATGGCGCATGCTGGGGCTAATATAGTTTATGTTGGGGTTGTTGAGAGGAGGTTGCTTGACTTTGGTGTGAGTTGTTGTAGTTTGGCTGGGTTCTTCGGCCCTTAGGTGTTATTGGAGTGGTGGCGATTTCGACATTGCCTCTCCCTCCATTATGGTCAACCTTCAAAAGATGCAAGTTCATCTTTCGGTGCCCATTTCGTCGTTCCCATCTGTGGGTTGCTAGATTTTTGTAGGGTAGGTTGGCTAGTCTTGGGTTCCATTCTAGTGGTGCTTGGTAGATTGTCATTTAAGCATCTTCTGTGGTTGGGGTGGTGCCTAGGCCCTTTTCTCACGTTGAGTCTTCTGGTCATTCTCCTTTCTCTAGTCTTATCCTTTCCCTCTACATCACTTTCTTGTTGGGGTGCTCTCTCTTGGGTCTTAGGCTGCATTTTAGTTGGTGAAAGTGGTAATGGGTTTTGGCTTGGTCTGTTTCAAGTGAGGTCAGATGCTTAGCTAGTTGTTTTCACATTTAGGTGATTATAATTAGTTCTTAAAGGTCTCCAGGGGGTTTGGTGGTGTTGGATCTGAATTTAATTTGGCTCTGGTAAGGCTCTCAGGGTTCTGGGTCCTAGGGTGTAATCAGTGGGCCCGTGACTTTGCTTTCCAGTGTTTCCCCTGTGATCGGAGAGGTAGAGCCGTTGGTTTGGTGGGTGTGGAATTCAATTTTGGTCGAGGTCTTCTCCCTCTAGGCTTGTGTGTGGTGGCAGTCAGTTTCACAAGGGTGGCCCTTGCAAGTTAATTTTTGGTTGGCATTAGGCTTTCTTTGGCTTTCAATTTGGTGGAAGGGTGTGTGATGTGCAGTGGGTCTTATCCTGGGGTTGTCCTCCTATGTTTTCATCATGTGTCCATTTCTGCGGATCTCTCACTCCCAACCCCTGAAGAAAGGCATCTCGGCTAGAAGGGGTGGCTCGGGTAGATCATTAGAGGTGGCGCGGGGGACCAGACTGCTGCAAGATTCAAGCGGGGAGGGCGTGTCGTAGGTGCTGTGGTCAGGGCAACGTCTGGAGCTCGAGGTGACAAGGGGGGTGAAGGATCCAAGTGGGGTTGTCACACAACTAATGACGATAAGGAAGGGAAGGTGGATCATGGCCATGGAGTGGGCATGCGAAGCTTGAGTAGCAGGTCGGGGCGTGTGAGTATTTCAGGCGTTCAACTATTGGCCGACTGATTAGCCCTGTTGCCCTTCATGACATGTTCTAGTATATTCTGGAATGTCTGGAAGCTTATGACAGGACCATAAAGGAAGAGCATGAGGTCATCATCACCACGCTTAATAAACTGCATTACTTTCAATGCCATGTCAGATAAAGTATTGTGGTGGTTTGGCAGGGGAAAAAATTGCTAGCAGAAAAGGTTGAGAAGCTGCAATCGCGACTGGATCACTTTGAGAAACATGTTAACTATTCATACCACCCTCCTCCACCTCTAGGGACATGTTCGGATAATCCAACGTCAATTAATTCTGATGATTGAGTATGGTCACTGGTTTTGTTTATCTTTTGGTGCTTTTGGCCTGTTAGGCTTTGGACTACTGTTTTGCTTCTCATATTGTTTCTTTGTAATATGGTGATAGCATTGGTCAATAAACTCAGTCAGGGTGAGACCACTTGCATTTTGATATCTATGTACTATCTTTTTGATGAATGAATATAATGTTGAATTACAAAAAAAATTAAAAAAATAGACGTGGCACAGAAACCGAGACACATTTATTAATTGTTTTGTAGGTGGAATCATGATTGAGCCAAATTTTTAGGAGGGCAAAATTTTGCCAGTGTCCAAATTGGACAAACTTTATGTCGATCCTACACCTCTCAGTGACACGAACTTGATGGAGCAATTAGAATTTTGATTTGAGCAACATATCTTCAGATGACCCGGAGGAGGGAATCTTTGAGGAATCTAGGGGGAATCTAAAAGATTCCTATAGCCCCAGATTTCCATTTTCTCAGAATTCAGAAATTTGACAGTCGATTTTACCCTATTCGATGCTACAAATCTAATGTTGCATTCAGATTTTCCATTTGATCATTTCATTTTTTGGCCACTTTTCAAAATGGAGTGTAGGTGTCAGCATTCATGTGTGAGCAGTCATTTCCATGAGATTCGACGCTGCAAGGTTGATGGTACGACCAACTTCAACAGTTTGACATACTTTTATTCAGATGGCCCCAAGATGTGAGGTATATGCAGTGTGTTCATGTACTTCTTTTTGCTATGAGATGCATTGTGTTGCACAGATCCCTATTTGATGTTTGATGTGGGATCTTGTCTTCTTACTTGTTTCATGATTCCTGCTTGATGTGACACAGAATCATCTGTGGGATGTACTTGTTGTCATGATTCGTCATTTTTTGTTTGAGATCCCTTTGTCGTCATCTTGACGGGATACTCTTGTGTCGCCATGTATGTTTGCATTGAGATCCCTTTGATGCCATGTTGGCGGGATGCTCATCATCATCATGCATGAGTTTATGTCATATTGATAGGAGTCTTTTTGTGCGGGAGAGTTCTTGTAGCGGAACATCTCGTGGAGCCATTCCTATGTGAGGACATTTTCCTTGTATGATAGCGACGTCACCACCTATGTACATCATCACTATTGACAACACTTAATGCAGTGGCCTACACCATCTTGACACCGGGGCCTGGAGACGTAGTCCCTCCTGGATGAACTTCGTTATCAATGTCTTGTGTTTTATGTTGCTGATTCTTGTCATGTTCCTTTTTCATTACAACATGCATATATGTTCACTTATGCTATTTTAGATGCAATTCTAACAACATCATGAAAGTAAAAGATCTTGGTTAAATCCGGGAGTTGAGTCAACTCGGATCAAGTTTGGTATCAGAGCGGTCTTTGCGTGGATGTGAATTGCAAGCGTGAATAATGGATCGTGCAGCGACAGAGGATGAAAAAGAAATGTACGAGACCATGCTCAAAATTTCCCAAAGGGTGGAAATAATGTATGAAGCTGTACAAAAAGAGATAGAGGAAAAGGAGAAATTGAAGCTTCAGTTGCGAGCCACGGAAGAGGCCCTAGAAGAACTGAAGCACAACAAGTAGAGTCTTTAAGCAGATAACACTGAATTGAAGATGCTTCTACAGGAAGAGAAAGAGGAAAAACAAAGTTTGCTACAACAGCTGCAAGCTAAGGACAAGACCTTGGAAAAGCTACAGTGTGACCCATGTGAGGTAAAAAGTAATTCTATAAATTCATGTATGGGTCCTGATGATGATTTCGCTATTTTTTAAAATCATACCACAAGAATTGGCTCCAAAGTGTTGAAGAAAATGGGTTATGAAGGAAAAGGCTTGGGAATTAATGGCCAAGGCATTGTCAATCCCACCAAAGTAGAGGAATTACCCCATTAGGTAGGACTTGGGTATGTTAGGAAGGAAGTTGGGGAATGCGCCAAGACAAACAACGAACCACCAACAACAGATGATGAGCAACCCTCATCAGTTCTTTCCAACTCGACAGTGGAGGTAAAAGATGTTGATTTCCTTTCAGTTTCATCCTCACATAGTATGATTTCTATTGGAGATTTGGAAATCCCAAATACAGGGACAAACATGAGGCTCCTTACTAGGACGAGGCATGAGGAGGGAGAAGAACTTGGTGTTAATAACCAAGGCATAACTCAACCATTGGAGGTTGTGCAGAGACCTTGATTTGTAGGCTTGGAATACACCGAAGGAGAATGCTCAAAGCTTTCAGATTCTTCCGAGGCATCGTCGAAATTGTTGAGGAAAGATAATGATGGGAACACATCCCCATCATCCCATGGAAGTATCCATTGGAGGGAAAGAGCTGAGACAGACTCTCATCGCGATAATGACACTAGAGGTAGCAAGGAAAGGTATAACCAATTTCGATATTCCAATGTTCATTTCAATAATAATAATGTTGTTAATGATGGACATAAATCATGGAATTGAAAGATGTGTACCTTTAAGTTTGTGGATTACATAACCATACATTTTCTAAGTGTTGGAAAAGAATAGTAGCACCCAAAAGGAGGAGGCATGAAAGACCCTCTCAACAGCAGGTAAAGAAACATGTTAAGAAGATTTGGAGGAAGAATATCTATTGCAGTCATTGCGACAGAAGTGGCCATCAAAGAGTCACATGTTGGAGGCTCCATCCAGAGCAGTGCCTTAAAGACAAAGTGTCAGTGCATGAACCAGGTGAAGTAGTTATTCGACAAGCAAAACCACCACAGGGAGATGACCCATTCACATCAATAAGTGAAAAATGGTTTCTAGACATGTTAGCTTGTCATGGTCGTGCTTTTGTAAATCATTTGTTGCATTTTAAAATGTAAAAGTGATGATGTGTTTTCCATCACTTGTTAAGCAACAATGATGTCTGGTCTCATTTTGAGTTGCATTTTAAACTGTGAAAGTGATGTTATGTTTCCATCACTTATCAATGCAACAATAGTGTTTGGCCTTGTTTTGAGAGCTGGGGTATTGTTTCTATTTTGATGTAAACTTGACCACCGAGTACATGTTATAAACTCGTGGTAAGCATGGGATGCTTGGGTCATTAGTTGGTCATGTGAATTAAGCATGTAATTTTCAAAAAAATGTACTACAGGTTTGCAGATGTTGCAGGTGTCGGCTCATCGCTTGTGGCTTCGAAGGACAAAAGTGATGGAGAAGGAAGGGTGACTTATGAGACATTTGTAAGTGCAGACAAGGTACAAAGAAGTGGCAGATTATTTTCATGCTTTTGGAGGACCAAAAGCTCCTCAGTGGGGAGGATTGATCCAGGTGGCTCCAGACACATGCAAAAGTCCCAGGGGATTTAGAAAGGGGAAAATTCAAAGTTGTCAGATTGATCCCAAACCAGCACCAGATCGAAGTGTTCGTCGCCTTGATTCCAACAGTGTGAACAGAACTCAAATCCGAGCTCGTATGAGGGAGAACGAGCCAGTAAAAGTTTTGGTAAAAGTTGGGCAGTGGGTCAGGTTTAAGTGTCCTACAATTTGACCGACCTTGGGGCATGAAACCTAGATCACGAAAGCAGGCAAAATTGTGGCCTTATTAAATTTCCCAATATTCATTATTTTCGAAAGATTTGAAAAAACGACTATTATGTTATGAAAAATAAAAAAAATATATTAAATAGGTGGCGGGCCATGACCACCACCACCTCCATCGGATCCACAACCAATATGTATCAAGAAAAAAAATATTATTTAAAAATAGTCCGGCGTCCATGACCTCGTCAGACCTCTAACCAACCTCCACCACACATTATGTTGTAACTATATATTACATGGGGTGGGCGGGCCACCTCCGGTGAACCCGGCCCACACCCCAACAACATCTACCATATATATAAATGGGCCAACAGGAATTGAAACTGCCCGGTCACATGGTTGGCCCGCACCACGGGCGACCCAACCCAACCAACATTAATACAACTCAAATCCGCCACACTATATATATCACGAAAACCACACCAACGGTTTTGTATTAATAACCGCACCATTTTAAAACATTAATGGGCCATTTAATGAACAAAATCATTATGTCATAAATGTGTGCTATTTTGGAGTGTTTGGGATTTGATCCCCCGACCTCCTCACCCCAAACACTCCGCCCTAACCAACGCGGCTACAAGTGGACTTGGAAAAATTTGCCGCCTGTTTGTATAAAAGCCCTTCAAGTCATTTTGCACGGGGAGAACGGGCATGGAACAGAGCGACCCAACGGTGGAACTGCGAGTAGACACAGTTCCAGGAGGTAAAACGCGACACGGAAACTGAGACATACTTTTTTAATTGTTTTGCAGGTGGAACCATCAACCTGGGAAAAGAGCAGACATAACCATGATTGAGCCAAATTTTCAGGAGGGCGAAATTTTGCCAGTGTCCAAATTGGACAAACTTTATGTCGATCCTATACCTCTCAGCAACACGAACCTGATGGCGTAGTCAGAATTTTGATCCAAGTAGCGGATCTTCAGATGACTTGGAGGAGGGAATCTTTGAGGAATCTAAGGGGAATCTAAAAGATTCCTGTAGCCCCAGATTTCCATTTACTGAGAATTCAGAAATTTGATAGTCGATTTTACCCTATTCGACGCCACAAATTTGATGGTGCATTTAGATTTTCCATTTTCTCATTTCATTTTTCGGACAATTTTCAAAATGGAGTGCAGGTGTCAGCATTCATGGGTGAGTAGTCATTTCCATGAGATTCGACGCCGCGAGGTTGATGGTCTGACCAACTTCAGCAGTTTGACATCCCTTTATTCAGATGGCCCTAGGATGTGAGGTCTATGCAGTGTGTTCATGTACTTCTTTTTTCTATGAGATGCATTGTGCTGCACAGATCCTTGTTTGATGTTTGATGTGGGATCTTATCTTCTTACTCGTTTCATGGTTCCTGCTTGATGTGGTGTAGAATCATCTGTGGGATGTACTTGTTGTCATGATTCATCGTGTTTTGTTTGAGATCCCTTTGTTGTCATGTTGACGAGATACTCTTGTGCTGCCATGTATGTTTTCATTGAGATCCCTTTGATGCCATGTTGGCGGGATGCTCATCATCATCATGCATGAGTTTATGTCATACTGATAGGAGTCTTTTTGTGCAGGAGAGTTCCTGTAGCGGAACATCTCGTGGAGCCGCTCCTGCGTGAGGGCATTTTCCTTGTATGATAGCGACATCACCACCTATGTATATCATCACTATTGACATCACTTAATGCAGCGACCTACACCATCTTGACACCGGGGCCAGGAGACGTAGTCCCTCCTGGACGAACTCCGTTATCAACGTCTTGTGTTTTATGTCGCTGATTTTTGTCATGTTCCTTTTTCGTTACATCATGCATGTATGTTCACTTATGCTATTTTAGATGCAGTTCTAACAACATCATGAAAGTAAAAGATCTTGGTGAAATTCAGGAGTTGAGTCAACTCAGATCAACCTGAATTTTGATATCTATGTACTATCCTTTTGATGAATGATTATAATATTGACTTACATTTTATTTTTTTATAATCAGAAATAAAAAAAATAACTTATCTATTCGCTTCCAATTTTTTTTTTTTTTTAAATAAGGCTTTTATGTTTAAGAGAGGTTGTTAATGATATGCAAAATTTATTGCCAACCTTACATTTTTTACAAAGACCATTTTTCAACGAGGATTGTATGTTTAGCCTAAAAAATATAAGAGTTAGAAAATTTCAGAGCTATCTGTATCTATTTTTATATATTATCAATTTATTATTATATTATGAAGTTATTGAAAATGATTATGAATGAAAATTTAAAAAAATCATAAAAATATTGAAACATTTACTGTTGGCATTACGAAGATTCATAAAATTGGTATAATAAATTTCATAATTGATATAAATTCTCTAAATTTATATCTATAAATATTCAGACATAAGGAACTAAAGATATGAAATGTTTCCATACACTGTCTAAATTCACAAATGATATACAAAGGTTTTAAAGATAATGAACTATGGAATTGACCATTTAATTAAATACATAGATTGGCTGTGATTTCAAAATTCAATAATTGTATTTTGTACCCAAATGTGCTCTCCATTTACACTAGGGAGAGTATATTATTGAGGAGAGAATAATTTGAAATGTTATTTTAGTTTTCCATGAAGCAAAGGGTCCAGGTAATGTCACATGGTTTGGGTTTGAGTTTGGGTTCGACAATGATTAGGTTTGGTTTGAGTTTGAAATTTTTGATGAGGTTCACCATTAGGCGCTCTCTATCTATCTATCTATCTATCTATCTA